>JAAOAU010000249.1:0-150186 GCA_013186845.1 Fusarium sterilihyphosum
TTAATAATATTAACTTAATAAAGCTTTACTCCTTAAGAGGTAATTAATATTTAAATTATACTAGACTTTAAAGATACTTAGATATACCTTTCGAGGCTGACTTGCAAATATAAAAAAAATAGGTTATAAGTTGTTTTTAATAGATACTAATAAATCCTAAATATGCAATACATAGTCTAATATTTTTACCCACTCTTTTTTCGACGAACTCGGAAGCGAGGCCTTAGCCCAGCGACCTGAGATGCCACTCGCCATAAGTTTTGTGGCGGTGGGGCTAACGGCAGAATATCATAGTTAGAAATCAAGTATGCCAGTAAAATCTTAAGCCCTGCTGAAGCAAAGAAACGGCCCGGACACGCATATCGACCGTGGCCGAATGGCGTATACTCGGGACTGGTTGTAACCCAACTATGCCTGGTTCTTCTTCCTGAAGACTTCTCCGACTGGCCATCACCTATATCGCTGAATCGAAATGGATTATAGTCGTTCGGATTGGGGTAGATGTCCTCGTCGTGGTGCATACCGTAACCAGGAACGCCCAGAATAGTGCCATAAGGGAGATGCAACCCAGTGGGAGTGGTGATACCATCTGGTTGGACCACTTTGCGGACGACTGTGATGAAGTTGCCGTTGTTCAGTCGTTGAGACTCGCGCATAGCGGAATCCAATTTCGTCATATCGGCAACGGCACTCCTACTCCAACACCCGCCATGGTGGGCGAGGACCTCGATGATCTCACGCACAAGCTCGTCAATGTGCTCTGGGTTCTTGGTGATATCATTAAGAGCATCCGTAATAACGAGGGAGCTAGTGTGGATGCTGGCGAAATTGACTATCATCAGACGACGAGCAAGTGCGTAGGGTTGGGAATGTTGCGGATCATCTAGCATCTTTGCTTGTTGAATGGACCACTGAAGAAAGTCGTTGGGCGCTTCAGCATTTGTTTCGTGGCCCTTTTGGCGTAAGTCGTAAAGAGACAGCCGGCGTGCCAGCTCTGTCTTCAGGACCCCGTAGAATTGTGCCAGGTGTATCCTATTCGAGATCGTCAGGATTGGGGCCAAGATTGGTCGTAGTGGACTCCATGTCAGCCGGAGCAAAATGGCAGACAGTGGGACATCCTGAGTGAACGCAAGGGTTGAATCTTGCAGTCTTTTGTTTCGGCACAATGGAGCTCCGAAAAACACACGGCCAACAACTTGGGCAATCATATGCTGCACCGTCGGCATGGCGTCGATCTCCTTCCATTTGTCACTGTCTAATCCCCACAGCTCGTCAACGCTGCAACGAGTTTCATCGTACATGATTGGGATCAAATTCCCCGTCTCCCGCGTCAGTTTTGTCGAAATCAGATGCACATGTAGGCTGTCATGTGCAAGCTTAGATCCGGGAATAGTGTGGTCTGTCTCTAAAAAGTCTGCGAGGAGTTCGTGGGCATCGACGGCCGAATTAGGCTGGTCGGCAAGCCATTGTGTTTCTTGAATAGGTAGAAAAACAAGATCACCCAGTCCAAGTACGGGTAGGATCGTGTAGGCATGTTTCCGGGACTTGTACATCGACGCCAGGGTGGTCTTCAGCCCCAGAGTGTTGCGCCAGCGGGCGCGCGCTTTGGGGAAAAACCATTGGTCTGGTTCAACTCCAAAGACCGGTATACTCTTGGGGAGCTGTGAGGACGATGGCAACAAAGCTGTTTGGACTGCGCCTGAGAGGACAAGAATAACAATACCAGCAATAATAATCCAGACTATATGCCGAGTCTCGGTAAGACTATCTGATAAATGGGGTGTAAACATGTCTGAAAGTCTGACCGAAAGGAGTGTTAATTCAAAATGAGGAAGCAACACAAATTGTCACTTATCAACGTCGATATGGAGTTCCGTTCCATCTCATTCCGATAAGCATCCGCCCGCTATTCAACAGCCTCAGACGACAACCATAAGTTTGTGGTTCCTTGCCCTATTTGGCAAGGTCCCGAGCTACATTGGCTGTTCTTGTCATCTCTCACCTTGCAGAACCCTTCCAGTTCTGACTTCCGCTGCCTTGGTAAAACTGTCGTTATCATTGGACACCACGACTGAAGGTAAGATGCTTAGAAATCATCGAGTCGGTGTTAGTCGGTGTAATGGTCCGATTGGTTCCCAGCTAAGGTACGCGATCTACCGGTGTATCGCAGCCAACCTAAGGCTCTTTACCGTTCGCGAAGTGGGAACCGAACAGTTCATGCCTTCTTTCAAGATGCTAGAATACAATACAAAGACGTCGCTTGCATAAGGTACCAGACAACGTTCTCACGCGTGGGGAGACTCCTTTCCCTACTTCCGAATTCTTAATAGAAATCGTCCCCCACGAAACTACCATGTCGCAAATTCAAGAGGTCCGTAATAAGCTTATTGGCTCATGGTCTCTTATTTCCAGCCGAACAGAGCTTTACGACAGCCCGGATGTTGAACCAAGTATTCTGTACACCATCGGTAAGGATGCACACGGAATCATTATGTTCTCTCCTGATGGATACGTCTCCACGCAACTCATGAGACCTGGAGCCATCAAGTGGGAAAGCAACAATTTACTGGACGGCACTGCCGAGGAGCTGGCGGATGCAACTCGGCACTTCTTGGCTTACGCCGGCACGTTTGATGTTGAAGCCAGAGGAGACGAAACACTGATATATATCAGCGTGGACCTTTGTTCGTTTCCAAACTGGCTAGGCGATAGACAAAAAAGAGTCGTGCGACTAGAGGGTGAGGTCTTGAAACTGACACCCCCGTCGTTTATTATGCAAGTAGGTTCTCAGTTCGAAAGGCAGCATTTTTCGAGTGCATCAAGCTGATTAATCCATTCCTATTCTTCAGGGAAAGATAGCTCAGCCAATATTTGAATGGAAGAAGATGGGTGATAGGAATGATTTAAATTCAGGCGTATGGATCTGATTTAATACACGTATCTATTTAGACATTTGAATCTTGGCTTTCGATGTGCGATGCCGAGTGAATATGAGAAACTGTCCAACGACTGTAATTAGGCCACAGAAATGTGAATGAAATATCTGGCTCTCAGTGAATAGTACCTCTACTACCTGAGGAACGCCACCCTCACTTCTCCCCTGGGAAATAGTGTAATCTCAGTGACCATTCGGGGTCGATTCTGCATGTACCTCTCTACAAGCTCGGGCTCGCCTGTTCTTCTGAGCCATGGATTTACTTGCTTTTCAGCCGTCCCAACTTCATCCATCCGCAGCTCGAGTCGACTAAAACGTTGGAAAAGTCGGACCAAAGTATAGCTCATCTGTATCAACACCAGCTGCTGGCCGAGGCAAAAGCGAGGGCCGCCGTGAAATGGTACAAATGCCCATGGTTTTGGGAACCAATTGTTCCACCTTTTCGGACACCATTCATCAGCCGGAGGGAAACTCTCCGGGACAGGGGAATATGCCTCTGGATTTATATCTGAATTTTAGACAGTTAGATTTTGTCGAACTGAAGGAACTGAGACGGGTAATACTGACGCAAAAGGTGATTGGAATAGATAATACCTGTTCCTTTGAGTACGCCGATAGGATCGTTCCCAAGTGGTCCTCCACCTCGGGGCAGGGAGGTATCCTTCAGGCAAGCGCGAGTGTTGAGCGGAACTGGAGGATATAGGCGAAGTGTTTCGTTAATGATATTGGACAGTATTTTCATATCCTTCAGCGTCTTGTATCCGGGTTCATTGTTGAGACCGATTTGGGCGTCGATTTCTCGACGCAGATCCCTGACGACATCCGGGTGCCGTGCCAACTCGTAGAGCATCCAGGTGAATGCCATGGCTGTATTATCACGGCCGGCAAACAAGGCGGTGATTAGTTCGTCGCGCAGGAAGCGGCGGTCAGTGGAAACCTCGGCCGACGCGCGAAGTAAGTTGAAGCCAGGATCTTTCTTGCGAGGTATTTCTCCAGCTTTTTCCGCTTTGATTTGGTTGACGGTTTCCATAATGATCGGGTCCATGAAGGATTCAATGTAGTCCAGATCTGCCTGATACCGGCTTCTCGGCACGAGAAACTTGAAAGGCTTCGATCTCTCCCTCTGTATCTTCCAATGTCGAAGTCGCTCAAAGCTCTCTGCAAACCTGTTCAAAGGCCTCTTCAGTGTATCTAGACCTACGCCGAGCGTGAAGTCGGCCGAGACATCCAAAGTAAACCTAAGAAACAAGTCTTTTATTTCCACTGTTTGACCGTCTGTATCCAGTAGTGGAAGAAGATTTTGCACATGGCGTTCGAAGCACTCCAGGTCACTGATGCGCTCTCGATGAAAGACTGGCCGAAGTCGTGTTCGGGCTTCATGCCAGGCCTGACCATCTGAATTGAAGATGCCTGATTCCCAAAGCCTTGTTAACGAATGCCACTAATCATAAGGAAGTAGTAATAAATGAGCGTAGACCATACTGTGCCCGAGCATGTCAACCCAGTCGTCTCTGAACTTCTTCCCCTTCCCGAAATCATCGAACTGTGTTGCGAGTATCGCCTTTACGTTTTCTTGATCCGCCGTGATGATAATTCTTTGGCCTGCGATTGTAGCCTCCGCAGTGTAAGGACTCTCATGACTTTTACATAAACGCATAAAAGTGTCGTTCCAGAATTTAAGAGTCTCATCGCGGGTCACGGCGCTGCGGAAATCAACAAGGAATGACAGGCCTGCACCGCCTTGTCAGTAGCTCATCAAAGTGCATAAGTTCGTGTATATGTTCTTCTTCTAGTGCTGTGCATACCTAATGGAAGCCATCCTCCATATTGGGGTGCTCGACCTCCGTGTTGTTTGATTTTGGCTTCGTTACGAACATGAACGACATAGCCACGTGCCAGCAACAGCCCTGCCACAACAAAAAGGAGCCATAACCAAAGTGGGTTGTAAAACAGGCGAATTGCACCAGAGAAAATCGTGGAAAACATATCTTCAAGGTACACTACTCACACTATTCAGATGAAGTACGGTCTGTCACAAAGGGGGGAATGACCATATAGATAGACCCAAGGCTAGTTTCCCCCTCTAGATAGTTGGCCAACTGACCCGAGGATTCATGCTGCCTCAAAATGTTCGGAAATAATCTATCATCCAATTCCTAAAATTGAACCGTCTGGGTGCAAGTCGGATGCAGAAATGTGGCACTTAGTCGGTGTTAGTCGGTGCCGGTCGATGATTGGATCACAATACGAAGAGGCATGGTGCACATCCTGTGAGCAATCTGGGGGAGTATTTCCTTTTTGTGGATTTCAAGTATGCAGGGGGAAAGTGACTTCTTGATACTATATAACAAGTGATGGCTTTGTATTTGTCTAGTGGTGGTAACTGCAGATTTACATAAAGTGCGTATATTATATGTATCTCTATGAAACTTCACTCCCTACGACAACCCTACCATAACCCTGCCACATGCACAGCCCCTTTCTACGGCAACCAACAAGTACCCAAGCCGCCAGGAACTTCTCTTTTGGAATTATGGATTTGGCTTCTGGTTTCTGCCAAGACATTCAAATGAGTAAAGCATGTATCAAGGTTTCAAATCCCGAGTGGAATTGTGGTTTGATTAAATGTCCTTATTGACAGACAAAACCTTAAAAGAAGAGTCGTGCCAAACATTAACTATAGAGAGGGAGCTCATTCATGTCAAGTCAAGCCGAGGCGGTGCGGTGCGCTGTTCCCTGACAACTGGGATGACTCTCATTGGATCTTCCGGTCCCATTCGGTCTTACTTGTTGGCTGGGAACACTGCCCTGCCGGCCTTCTTACTTGCCTCAAGGGCAGCCGAGAGTGCAAATTGCGTCGAAACCCCGTCAATGCGGTGAACGCTGTTGATGTTCTTGACCAGAGTGATTTGGTAGCAGGTCGCAGAGCCTTGACGGGAGGAGATGGTGGCTGATGCGAGGAAATACTTCCAGATCTGGGCATCTGGTTAGTTGCAGCTGCTACGACGGAAAACATTCAACTGACCTTGAACCATCTCAGGCCGTACTTGGCCGTGACGTCGGCTTCGTTCGCCAGCCAGTTCCGGTACCAACGCCAAATTGTGGCCGAGTAGTGAACGCCAATGGTGTCCACGCTAAGCATCATTAGCATGTCTGCCGCGCGTGTTGGATTCATCAACAGAGGCCCGCGGCTTACCTTTTGACTTCCCAGCCAGCCCTTTCGCAAAACCCGACGTAATACGCAAGTGGCGTGGACGCGTCTGCGCCCGGGAAAACATATTTGTTCATGAACAAGCCCCAAACCAGATCCTCATACTGCCAAGCTTGTCGGATGCCTGCAATCTGGAGATGCATAACGCCGTCATCCTCCAGCATATCGCGACACTGTCGAAGAAAGTTAGTGATCTTGAAAATGCCGACATGCTCGGCCATCTCCAGGCAAGTAATCTTGTCGTATTTGGCCTTGGGCATGTCGCGATAGTCCATGCAGTGAATTTGAGAGTCCGATACGCCAGCTCTGCGTAGGGTCTCGTTCCCCCACTTGGTTTGGTTACGTCCGAGAGTGATGCCCGTCACTTTTGCACCGTAATTGATACTGGCAAACTTAGCAAGCGTACCCCAACCGCAACCAATATCCAACAGGGTTTCGCCAGGCTTCAGGGCAATCTTTTCGCACACAATGGCAAGCTTGTTGTCCTGTAACTGTTCGAGAGACTCCTCCTTGGTCATATCGGAGATAATGCCGGATGTATAGACCATTCGCGGACCCAAAAACCAAGCGTAGAAGTCATCACCACGATCATAGTGGTCTCGAACTTGATCTTCATCCTGAGATCGGCTATGGACGAGGACATCGGTAGCAAAGTTGACAATGATGTATCGGAATAGCTCCCATGTGAAACGGAAAGACGCCCAATCATGACGGTACTCAAGCACTTCGAGGACGTCGCCGTTAAAGTCTGCGTCACCGTCGAAATATTTGCGCATGAACGTCTCCATCGGAACCTTGTTCCGTCCTCGGTACTTATTCCGATCTTCTTCCTTATGAAAAGTCAAGTAGTTTTCCACGGGAAGACCTGGGCACTTGACTCTCTCGTTCGTGCGCGGGGCTGTGGCAGAGGTAATGGCCCAGAAGGTAATCAGAATCGGAAGAGTGGTAATGAGGGCAAAGAACACCGTGGTCTTGAACCCGCCACCCAACTTCCATGCCGTGCACGTCGGGATAAGAATCAAGAGGGAAATCAAGAGCCCGTTCGAGAAGGTCTCGTTACCAGGGCCATCGGCAGGCAGTGGGGGGTTATTTATCGCGGGAGACTTGAGTAGATGAGCATCTGACCAGGAAGAAATACCATGACGGACATTGTACTGACTGTTGTGATTTTGACGCCGCAGTCATGATCAATCTTGAGTGTTGGGGGCGCAGCCTTGGGCGTAGCCTTGAATGGGAAGTCTGGCCCTATTTCGTCCATGATGGGATTGTGCTCGGAACTCATGCCAACGATGGAATCTTTTAGATTGTAGATAGGAAGCAAAGAACAGGAGGATGGATATGAGCTTGGAAGGAGCCAAGATAAGCTCTCGAATTCAATATTTTTCGCCAGAGGAAAAGGATAACCAACAAATGTGCGTGTGCGTGAGCGTAATATTAGCCCTAGGTCGTAGGCTTCCAATATTGTGTATCTGTGCAACCAACAAAGTTCAGGCCTCAGGGGCCGTGCGGTTTGCCTGCAGGGAAGATACGGTGGTGTTGGTGGCGCTTGGAATTCAACACATCTGATGTCGAGCATGTACGTATTACGAAAGGCCATTGTGTTAAACCCGAAGTGTATTTTCTAACCTTGTGACTAATTTATAAACTCAACTCCGCCACCACCTCCCGATTGCCCCGAACCTTCTTCCCCAATCACCGATATACGCGCCATGACAAAACTTTCTGTCAAGCTTTTCTCGTGCATTAGTATTTCTCGATAAATCTGATAGCTGTACGCCATACCTACAGGAAGTCAAAGATGCCTTATCTACTAAACCTTCCACAGGTTAACTCATATGGCCAAGGTCTCTTCTACAGCGTATCCATAATATTAGCAACTTTACAGGTTAATTGTAAGCTACAGGTTAATCAGTGACTAAATCTAAGCTATATTTCTTCTTATAAGCTTGGTTTTCTTTTTCCTTTCCCTATCCTTCTTAGGGTCTATATCTAAGGCTTCCTATACCCTCCTTTCTTAGTACCACAGAGGGTTAATAGTGGGTTGAAATCGCAGGAAAAAACAATGGATTAATTTAATTGGACAGGACCAGTAGCGCTAGACTGACCTACGGGGAAGACAGCCTAGTCAATTGATACCTATTCTCTCTCTCTAGGGGGTAAGATAAGCTGGATAAGACGCGTAAGCTTACTCGGATCAGCCCGGTAAGGCGACATGTTACGGCCCGTGCCGTAGATAGTGGAGCTTACTATTTGGTATATTGCTTACAGGCGGCAATATCTGTCAAACCGACGTTAGGCGGTAGATCTATGTAACAAAGCAAAGATGGAATTAGATTAAGCGTAATACATAAGCTCAAAAGAGAGGAAATTATCAGTCTAGATAGCTTCTACAGAAAACACAAGCAATCAGGTTTAACAATATTTAGCTTGGTATTGCTGGAAAGAGGGTGGGCGCGATGCTCGTTGCTGAGGGCTGTTGATAGCAAGATGGCAACCCTTGTCACTTTACGGAACTCCCAGCCGGCCGAACCAGTTGGAGCATTGCAGCTACTTTCTTACTGCAGGTATCGTAAAAGATCCCTGAGCAAGATTTCTCGTATTCCCCAGAGTTTTCTGCAACCAGGCGCTGTCAAGCTGCGCCATTTAAAGTGCCCGGCCCATCATATCCGGCGAAACGAGACATATCAGTACATTGAGACCTCAGCAGGCAACAATAAGGATTCTGTAAATGTTAAGTTGAATGCTATAAGGAAACCATTTTACGTATTTACATCATGTCAACTCGCAAGTCAACCGAGTTTCGAAGGTGGACCCTCGAGGAAGACCATCTGCTCAGTGGACAGGTTTCCAAATACACAGGTAAGTACACAAAGACATGGGCTATGCCAGGATGTGTCATTTAACGTCCCCTTGCTGCAGGAACCATCAATTGGGTTGCAATAGCCCAACTTCATAGAGGCCGAAGTAACAAGGACTGTAGGAACCGATGGATGAAGATAAAACGCAATTGGAACCGGGGAGCCTGGACGAGTGATGAAGACAAACGACTGCTTGATGCTATCGCTACTCATGGTTACAGGTACAGACAGTTTCTTTCATGTTGCCTTTACGTGTCCGTGCAGTCAACCCCCTACTAACACCTTACCCAGCTGGACTTCTGTGTCCGAGGCTGTTGGCAATCGAAGCCCTGACCGTATGCCCCCTTTTCATTTGGTTTCTATGTCCTGACCTGATAAAGGGGGAAATTGACTTTATGAAAATTTCTCAGAATGTGCCAAGCATTGGACAAGCTCGCTTGATCCCGATTTAAGTCGTGAAGAATGGACCGATGCAGAGGTATGCCAACCAACTTTCTGAAATTTCGTGGCGTCTAGCAACTCAATTAGCATATCCTCACAGGATCGGGTTTTAATGGATGCTGTTCATCTCTATGGTCGGTCCTGGAAACAAATCGCCGGGCAGTATTTTCCGAATAGATCGACTCTTGAAATTGCCAACAGGTAAGTAACTAGTTGCAGATCAGACCGGGCACTAACCAGGGCTACGAGATAGATACAGCCTGAATATCCGGAAACTGGAGCAATCTCATTCGTTTGGCTTCAACATCTCCGAGGCTCTTGATGACAGCAGCACACTAGGCGAAGTTGGCCATACCTACACTCAAGGAAACACATTCTCGTCTTCGTTGAGTGCGAGTTGCGCAGCCGAAGTAGAGTCAAATGACTCGACGCAGGACTCCATCCAGTATCCAACGTACCTCAGTCCATCAGACATTTCAATTTCAGGCTCAATGGACTGGGATACCGACTTCATCTCGCCTGACATTGGCCTTGGGAATCTCGACTTTGACTCCTTGGATCCTTTACATCACTCACACAGCCTTATTCACGACAAGTCTACAGTTGAGAAAGATAGTCCTTCCAGTGTGGCGGGAACCATTTCAGCTTCGTCTAAATCTGCCCCAGAGCGTACTGATTGTCAAAGTATAACATGCAGCTCAGATAATGGCACTTCGAAACAGCCAGTCCGGATACAAAAGACATCATTCGTGATGGAGAATCTAGACGCTGCCACTCGAAATGAGATTTTGGACATATTGTGTCGAAGAAAGGTTTCTACAACAATCGATGTATCATAGTGATACAATCTCTTGGGTACCATGTCCTTATCCTCTATATGGGATTAGGGCAGTCATCTCAGCACACACTCCCGGTCCAAATGAGCAAGCAACGATGTTTTCCCTCATGTCCCCCATCTTTCTCAACTTATCGAGGACAATAAGCACAGTCGGACCAGCCGAGTTTCCTTTGTTCTCAAATACATCGAATGACGCTCTCATCTGTCCGTCTTGTAGGTCTAAGTTTTCTTTCACTTCATCCAAAACGGCCAGACCAGCTGGGTGCATTATCCAGTCAAGATCTGTTGCCGCTAGCTTCTGTTCATCTTTTGGAAGTTGCCATGCGTCCCTAGCGATCAACCTTTCAAAAAGAGGAATGACAGCGCTCTTTATTATAACCGGCAAGTTTGGACTCATGAACGACCGAAAGCCTAGAGCCAAGCATGTTAATACCCCGATTGCCATGAAGGTCTACAAAGCAACTAATACTTACCTAGGGGATCTACAAGGCAATTTTCGTCCGATTGTGTCCCAGGTATCACGCTGGTTTCCCAGTCAAGCACTGTGTATACTGCATTTTGGTTGACCTTGAGGCCCAGTGAGTTGCAAATGACAAAGGCAGCTGAAGCATCTGAGAATAATGCCATCGATGCCCTGATTTCCTCGGGGGCTTCGGAAATCATTTTCAGATCGCAGCGGATGTTCGTGCTGGTTACATCACAAGCAAACCCCAAGACACAGGCTGGGCGGCCCCTCAGCGTGGCCTCATTGGCGATGGTAGCGGCCGTGCGAATAGTAGCCAAACCTCCTGCGCACCCTATACCGCTCAGCAACATTCGCTGAGCCTCAGGACGGATGCCCAAGCGCTCATTGACAAGCAGGTCGTAGCCTGGGCTGCCAGCGTTTGTGCCTGTTGCCGCCACTGTGTGAGTGATCTGTGATACTTTCCCTTTCCACTCAGCAATGGCCTTCTTGCAGGCCCTGACGGCCAGGTCGACTGCTCGAGTGCGAAAGACGCTGTCAAGCTCCGAGATTGTTGGAGGCTCCGAGCGGTTGAAGAGAGGGTCGCCCCGGGAAATGATATTGGGGCGTCCTTTGATTCCCGAGTTTTGGTTGACTTGTAAGAGTTTCCTCACGCTGGGATGGAGGGATCATCGAGTTAGCCATTAGTCCACTTGAGACACGATAGAAAGCAGGAAAGCCTACGCAGGGGTTTTGGTATCGCAAAATTTGGCTAAATACTCTTCGATATCCTCGAATCCATTGATATATGGTGGATAGTGATGACCTAAACCGACGATGTAGACGCTGGCCTGGTCGGTTCCCATTTTCCTAGCTTGACTACAGCCCTTCTTCACTGATTACGACAAGACTGATGCGTATTGGACGACGAGAGAGCCAGAAATTGGTGGTCTGATAGAACGTCGCAACCAAAGTGGTTCGCTTATAATAAAGAGTACTGCTATTTGTATTTCCGAGTCGGCAGCCCGGTGAAAGCTCCATGGCCCACTGCTCCAGTAGGTAAGATTGCCCTCGTCCGCTTCAGTGAGCTTATGCGACTGACACCGACTAAAGAATCGATTGAGTGTGTTTCACCACAGACCGCAACCCTGTCTTGGATCAGTGTCAAGTGAACTCTGCTGTACTTGTCTTCGATTTTGCTTGTGAATCCCATCCCTAGTCGGTTCTTCGGACGGAATGCGACTGTGTGCATTCGATGAAATGATTGTGCCAACAGGCCTAAATGCAGTCTTTTCCCACGAGACTGATATGTCTGGAGAATCACTGGACTAGAATCGTAGTCGACATACCGTTCCAAGGTTTGAACACATGATGAGCACCAAAGTGACCAAGGACCAAATCAACGGTGGTGCAGGGGCAAATGGACAAGCCAGTGAGCTTTTTGGAAGCGATCCCATGGATCAAAAAGATGTACACGAACCCATTGCCATCATTGGCATGGGTATGCGACTCCCCGGAGGCGTCCATAACGCCGAGGCATACTGGGACCTCCTGGTCAATGGCAAGGATGGCCGATGCCAGGTACCCAAGGACCGCTACAACGTCGATACATGGTACGGTCCCGGACGTGTGACACACGTGGGCACCAAGTATGGACACTTTCTAGAGGAGCTCAACCTAGCCAACATCGATCCCAACTTCTGGTCCTTCACGAAACAGGAGGCTGAGCTGCTGGATCCGCAGCAACGTCTCTTCCTTGAAGTCGTCTACGAAGCTTTCGAGAACTCAGGCACCACCAAGTGGAGAGGCAAGGATGTGGGTGTCTATGTGGGTGCCTTGGGGGATGACTGGGGCGAAATGGAGATGCAGGACGGGCAAGACTTGAACCCAACGCGAACATATGTCTACGGCGATTACATCATCGCAAACAGAGCCTCGTACGAGTTTGATCTCAAGGGTCCCAGGTATGCACACCCACCCGATGCAGAGCCATTTTTGTTTCGAAGCCTCTAATCAACGTTATATAGCATGGTGGTTCGGACAGCATGCTCTTCCTCTATGATAGCTCTCCATCTGGCCTGTCAGGACATTCTCAGCGGAGACTGCGCTGACGGTGCCATTGTTGGCGGCATCAACCTCATCATTACACCACGAACTACTGTGGCGTTGACTGAACAGGGTGTTCTTTCAGAAGATGGCCGTTGCAAAACCTTTGATGCTGACGCTGATGGCTATGCCCGTGGAGAGGGTGTCTCGGCCATTTACATCAAGAAACTGTCGGATGCAGTTCGTGACCGAGACCCCATAAGAGCTGTCATTCGATCAACGTGTGCCGCTGCCGATGGAAAGACCGCCGGCTTCACACTGCCGAACCCGGAAAGCCATGAGAAATTGATGAGACGAGGGCATCGACTGGCAGGCATTTCCGATTTTTCCAAGACGGCCATGGTGGAATGCCACGGAACTGGAACCGCAGTAAGTGAACCAACAAGTGAAGAAGCATAAAGACTAACCGAACTTTCAACACAGGTCGGCGATCCCCGTGAAGTAAGCGCCGTTGCTAACGTATGGGGAGACCACGGCATCTACATTGGATCAGTAAGTCAAGAATAACACAAGTCTCGAGTTCATCTGTTTACACTGAACAAGGTCAAACCGAATATCGGCCATGGTGAAGGCGCATCTGGATTGTCGAGCATCATCAAGATGACTTTGGCGCTCGAGAATAAGACCATCCCACCCAACATCAACTTCAAGACCCCCAACCCAAAAAGTAATGTGTTTCATGTCCTGGGTTAAGAAGAGTACTAACAACCCCAGTCCCATGGGAGGAAGCGAAACTCAAGGTTCCGCTCAAAGCTACATCGTGGCCAACTGACAAACTGGAAAGAGTTGCTGTCAACAGCTTCGGAATCGGAGGTGCCAACGCCCATGTAAGTCAAAAACAACACTGATGTGCGTCAACTTGAACTCGGCGTATCTGACAAACTGCTTGTATGTAGGTTATACTAGAATCTGCTGCGTCTTTTGGGTTTGGACAGAAACCCGAGTCCAAATCGCAGGGTTCAGGCGATGAAAACCTCGGATGGCATCTTCTTACCTTCTCTGCGAAGCATCCCAAAGCCTTGGAGATGTCTGCACAAAGGCACGAAGAGTACCTGACAACACATCCAGACTCTCTCAGCAACATGGCGTACACATTGAACACCAAACGGGTAGTGCACTCGCATCGTGCTTTCTGCGTCACAGACGGATTGGATTCCTTCGAGATATCGAAAATCATCAAGCCGGCCCTCGGGTCCAAGTGTGACCTTGTCTTCGTCTTTACGGGGCAGGGGGCTCAATGGGCCGGAATGGGTCTTGAGCTTCTCAGAAGCGATGGAATTTTCAAGGATACGGTCGACTACCTTGACGCTGAGCTATCACGGCTATCGGATGGCCCAAACTGGAACATGCGAGGTATGTATCGACCATCTTAGCGTTAAATATTCACCTACTGATTCCTTTCTTCTCATTACCAGATGAAATTCTTGCCACCGAGAAGACCAGCCGTTTATCGGAGGCGGAAATTTCTCAGCCCTGCTGCACGGCAATCCAGATTGCACTCGTGGAACTGCTTCGGAGCTGGGGCATTTCACCTGACGCTGTTGTAGGTCATTCGTCTGGTGAAATTGCTGCCGCATACGCCTGCGGCGCCATTTCGGCCCAAGATGCAATCCGTGTCGCCTACTATCGAGGAAACTCCACCATTGCGCTGAAGTCTATGCGCAAAGGTGGTATGGCAGCCATAGGTCTTGGTCGGGAAGATGTCGAGCAGTACCTTCAGCCAGGGGTTACCATCGGCTGCGATAACTCACCAGCCAGTGTCACATTGACGGGCGATGCCGATGTTCTAGAAAGGGTCATGGAGACCATCCGGACCGCCGATCCGTCCGTTTTGGTCCGGCCTCTTCGCGTCGAATGTGCTTATCACTCGGGTGAGTACCTTTCTATGGGGGTTTTCTAGTTGAGAAAAGTCACTAACGGATTGTGTACCCAGAGCACATGAAGCTTGTTGCCCAAGATTACGCTACCCGTCTTGGAACCGTCAACGCAAGCCAGCCCCAAGTTCCTTTCTACTCTTCGGTGACCAGAGGAGTCAACAGTGATCTATCGACCTCATACTGGACAGACAACCTGGTGTCTCCTGTTTTGTTCAAAGGTGCCATTCAGACTGCGCTCCAGTCTCACGATAACCTCACGTTTGTGGAAATCGGGCCGCATTCGGCTCTCGCGGGACCTATTAGACAGACCATTCAAAGCGAGGTCAAGTCGAATGCCGGATACGTTTCAACGCTTGTACGCAAAAAAGACGCCCATCTGTCAATCCTCAGCACCGCGGGCAATCTTTGGCTGGCCGGCACCCCTGGTCTTGACTTGAGCGCCGTGAACCTTCACGGCAGGCCTGAAGGTGGGGAGTTGTTGACCGACCTCCCCACATACTCGTGGCACTACGATGGCGAGTATTGGTTGGAGAATCGCCTATCCCGAGACTGGCGTTTTCGCAAATTCGACCACCATGAACTGCTTGGTGCCCGGGTGCTCGAGAGTGCAGACGCCGGACCCGCATGGCGCTGCAAGTTGCGAGTCCAGGATGCCCCGTGGCTCAGTGACCACGACATATTGGGTGACATCATCTTTCCTGGCGCGACCTACCTCTGTATGGCCGGTGAAGCGATCAAGCAGCTTCGACCAGGATCTCACGATTACTCTCTGAGACGCGTTACGCTGGCTTCGGCGCTCGTCTTACATGGCGATCCTGTCGAGCTGGTCACAACGTTGACGCCCGTTCGCCTGACCAACGCAGCTGACTCGGATTGGTATAGCTTCACCATCTCGTCTTTCACTGCCACTACCAACACATGGACCAAGCACGTCTCGGGCCAAGTCAGATCTGGGCGAACATTTGTTCCCGACACCCCAAAGATCGAGCCCCTCCCTCGCAAAGTTCCCACTTCAATCATGTACAACGTTTGGCGTCGATTTGGTATGAACTATGGCGGACGATTTCGCGGCTTGGATGACATCAGCGCGCACACAACCGAGAAGAGAGCCGTGGGCACCATTTACGAGAAATGTCTTCCCGAAGAGAGCGAGCTGTATTCTGTCCACCCGGCTAGTATCGACGCTGCCTTCCATCTTTCCAATGTCTGCCTATGCCATGGGCTTGGCAGAAACTTCAGGACGCCTTCGGTTCCCAAGTATATTGAAGAAATGTACGTGGGAAGACCCGAGGGACCCATACGGGTGGTTGGAGATGCCGCTAGTAAGGGCCGTGGCGGATCAACGAGCAACCTGGTGGGCGTTTCCAATGGGAAAATTGTTCTCAGCTGGACAGGTCTCGAACTTTCACCGCTGAGTGACGGCTCCGATGTCGTCGATGACGATCCACACGCCGCAGCTGTACTTGAATGGAAGACCGATGCTGACTTCATTGATGCTACACGACTCTTGCGATCATTGAAGAAGGATCCCGATGATGAGCAACATAGGCTGGTCGATACTATGGGTCTAGCATGCATCATCGAGTCCAGGCACCAACTGGCCAGACTCGAAACAACCCAATGGCATCTTGTCAAGTTTCGCGATTGGATGGACATCCCCTACTCAGAAGCGGTCGAGGGGCGATACCCCCACGTCCCCAACTGCGTCGAAATCGCAACCATGAGCTCTGAGGAGAGACAAAAGCTCATTCGGGACTACCTCGCAGCCTCTGAGGGCACTGAAGCTGAAGCTGTGGCTATTTCCCTATATCGCATCTTTGACAATAGCGTGCGCTTTTTCACTGGCGAAGCCGACCCGCTCGAGGTGCTCATGGCCGACAACATCTTGATGCGCATGTATGACTTCACCAACAACGCTGATCATCTTCATTTCCTCACTCTGCTCGGCCACAAGAAGCCCACCATGCGAGTTTTGGAGATTGGCGCTGGGACAGGCGGCACCACCGCCACAATTCTTCCCGCCCTGAGATCCGACCAAGGAGAGCGCATGTATGGCACCTATGTGTACAGTGACATATCAGCTGGCTTCTTTATGGGGGCCAAGGAGCGCTTTCGTGACTACCAGGCCATCGAGTACTCGGTACTTGATATTACCCAAGACCCGATCAGCCAAGGATTCGAGGAGGCTTCATTCGACCTCATTGTGTCCTCCAACTGTCTGCACGCCACGCCTGATCTCGTCAAAACTTTGTCCAATGTACGGAAGCTTCTTCATCCCGAAGGTCGGTTGTTCCTCATGGAGCTCAGTCCCGAGTCATCCAAGTCGGTCAATTATGTCATGGGGCCGCTGGTCGGCTGGTGGCTCAGCGAGGACGGTCGGGAGAACGAGCCATACGTCAGTGCTGGAATATGGCACGAAAAACTTTTGCAGGCAGGCTTCTCCGGTGTTGACGCATATGCTTTCGATGGCAACATGAGCAACAGCATCATCGCCAGACCCGTTCAGCCTCGCCGTGAACAGCTGAAAAGAGTGAGCATCATTGCCAATGAATTAGACCATCCCGCAGTTGCAGAAGTCACCAAATATCTGCAAGGAACAGGCCTGGACTTGGACCTTTTCTCCCTCGGTCAAGTGCTCACTCCAGGACAGCCTGCAGTCTTCCTGATGGATTTGGAAGCGCCATTTCTCGCCAATATCACCGAAGAGCAGTTCAACTCCTTCAAACGCACTCTTTTCTCGGTTCAGGACATCCCCTTTTGCTGGGTCACTGGGGCCTGCCAGATCGGTTGCAAGAACCCCGACTACGCGCTCGTCAACGGAATGGCCAGGAGCATCCGCCAAGAGACCGGTATTGATTTGGTGACGTTCGAACTGGAGGTATTCGATGAAAGTGCATGGAGAGTACTGTCTGACCTTCTCGAGACGTTCCCGTCGCGAGTGACAGACGGCGAGGTTGATACTGACTTTGAGTCGGAGTACGCTTTCCATGCCGGCACGATCCAAGTCGGCCGAATGCACTGGATCAATGTCAACAGCGAACTTCAAGACAAAAGACCCGAAGTCCGAATGGAGAGTCTGGTTATCGACAAGCCTGGAATCATTCAAACCCTTCACTGGAAACAGAAGACGTCGCCGGTCTTGAAGGCGGAGGACTGGGTACAGTTGGACACTCGAGCAGTCGGGCTCAACTTCAAGGTAACAGACACCCAGCGAAGCCATCGCAAGGTACATCGTTTCTGACTTTCAAAATAGGACGTCTTGATTGCCATGGGTATTGTTGAGGCCACCAATGACGGTGTGGCTGCCGGGGACTTTGGTTTCGAGGGCGCTGGCGTTGTTACTCGGGTTGGATCCGGTGTCCAGCACCTTGCTGTTGGCGATCGGGTTGCTTTCAGTTCCACGGGCTGCTTTTCTACGTCACAGACCATGCCTGAGATCTATTGCACCAAGATTCACGAGTCTCTGACTTTCGAAGAGGCGGCGACGATGCCATGCGTTTTTGGCACCGCCATGTATGGATTGGTGGACCTGGCGAGGTTGGAGGCAGGACAGGTAAGATTTGATGTCTCTATGCTTCAAACAGACACTAACTATATACAGTCTGTCTTGATCCATTCGGCCTGTGGTGGAGTTGGACAAGCCGCCATTCAGATAGCCAAGATGATCGGAGCAGAGGTTCGCACTCCTTCCACATCAAATGATTTCTAAAAAGACAGCTCGCTAACCTTTTGGGCTTAGATCTTCTGTACTGTGGGCAGTGAGGAGAAGATCGAGTACCTGACGAGTGTTTTCGATATTCCCAGAAACCACATCTCCAACTCCAGAGACAGTTCTTTCCGGCAGGAGATCCTGAAAGCAACTTACGGCCGAGGTGTCGATGTGGTTCTCAACTCGCTCTCGGGGGAGCTGCTTCACGAATCGTGGAATTGCGTTGCCAAGTTTGGCACAATGGTCGAAATCGGGAAGAGGGACTTCATCGGCAAGGCCGAGTTGGCGATGGACCGCTTCGAGAATAACCGAACATTCGTGGGCCTCGACCACACGGAGCTTTGGGCGCACAAACCCAAGGTGGCGAGCAGAGTCCTGAACGAGATCATGGAGCTCTGCGGGCAAGGAAAACTTGGGCCCATCGGACCGATCAAGACATTTGAGGCCGCAAGAGTGGAGGAGGCGTTCCGGTACATGCAAAAGGGCCAGCATATAGGCAAGATCGTCGTCACAGTCCCAGAGAGCCGAGCAACCCATGCGCCCGAGGCAGAACCGGCGCGCCGAGAGTTGTTTCTTCGAGATGACCGGACCTACGTGTTTGCAGGTGGACTGGGTGGACTGGGCCAGTCGATTGCTACGTATCTGGCAGAAAAGGGAGCGCGCCATCTCCTATTTTTCTCCAGGTCGGCCACGCAGTTTGCCGAATCCAACCCAGCCTTCTTTGAGGAGCTGGGAAGTTTGGGTTGCTCGACCCAAGTCGTTAGTGGGAACATTAACAACCGGGCGGACGTTGAGAAGGCCGTGGCCTCGACCACTAACCCCGTCGCCGGAGTCTTGCAGGCTGCCATGGTTTTACAGGTATGTTGCAACCAAGTTCTTAACCCTAAACCTCCGGGAGCGAAATGCTGACCTCGAGACAGGATGCAAACTTTGTCGACATGAAGTTCGATGCATGGCAGACAGCAGTCCTTCCCAAGGTGCTGGGCACGCGGAACTTTGAGGAGGCGTTGAAGAAGCAAGAGGAGCCGCTTGACTTTTTCTTCCTCTTCAGTTCCGTGTCAGGAACAGCGGGACAAATCGAGCAAGCCAATTACGCAGCAGGCAACACATTCATGGATGCCTACGTCCAGTATCGACATGGCCAAGGCCTGGCTTGCTCAACTCTGGCAATCGGCATCATGGAAGACGTTGGTTTCCTTGCCAGAGAGAGACACCTTCTTGAGGCGTTGCGCGCCACATCTCTGCACTTCTTGCATGAGCAGGACCTCCTCGACTCTCTGGAGCTTATGTTGGGTCCACGAGCTTCTCTTGCAAACAGCACCTCTGACAGGAGCACAACTGCCGCAGAGAAGACTGACGAATACACCAGGCTCACCAGGGGTTACATCAACGACAGTCATGTCGTCGTTGGCCTGCGCTCAAAGCTGCCCCTCCTCTCGCCCATGAACCGCACGGGCTGGAAGAAGAGCCCACGTTTGCTGGTGTACCGCAACATAGAAAACCAGGACGAGATCAAATCCGGCCCCGCCGCAGACGGTGGCCTGAAAGAGTTCCTGTCGTCGTGTGGGAAGACGCCGGAGTTGCTCGAGACCGATGCCACAGCTGACTTCCTGGCCCATGAGATTGGGACCACTCTGTTCAACTTCATGATGCGAAGCGACGAGGAGCCCGACCTGACGGTGCCGCTGGCGAGCGCCGGTGTCGATTCGCTTGTTAGTATCGAGCTGAGGAACTGGTTCAGACAGAAGGTGGGAGTGCCCTTCACAGTGGTGGAGATTGTGGGCGCTGCTAGCATTGCTGATTTGGGGAGGATGACGGCTGAGAAGCTGGCTGAGAAGCACAAACGATAGTTGTGATCGAACTGACACTAGGCATTGTGTATTAAACTTAATAAATTAAATCTACTGTTACACTCCCTGTTAGTTGGTTGTTCGATCAATAATATTGCGAATAGCTTCATGTGAATGTATTGTTGGTGTTGTTGACTATTCCTACGCGTGGGCTGGCCTAGGGTAGTCTGCTTACGCAATGTATATTATCTCCAGAAGATACAATGAGATAAGATAAGATAAAGGACTAGTCTAGGTAGTCAGCAAATCGGGTCAAGCGTTAATGTCTGAGGCCTGAGGCGCCTGGTTGGCGCGACACCGCTGGCTCCACTTAAGTCAATAACTAAATAACAGACATTTTAAACAACAACAAGTATGTAATTAAAGTAAAAGAAACCGCTGAATCATGACTTTATGTAATAGAATCTCCGCCTGGATTAGCTAACTACCTGGAATTTACTTAGATTATTTGCTGGCCAGATATAATGCTATTGTTAATTGGTAAATAAAAACGCAAGGCAAAGGCAATACAGGGGCCAAGTCGGGAAGAGGTTCTTTCAGTGATTGAGACAATAACAGTCGATAAGCGGTTTGAAAAGATCAGGATACTAGCAACAAGCCGACAATACCTCGATATCGAGCAATCATTGGGTGAGATATCAGAAGGTATATCAATGTCAAATCAAATGGTAGACGTAGATATTCGACGCTTTGTGCACGCTCGGCTGAGGTCAAGTGACCGACTGAAAAGATGGCTCGAGCGATTCGACGAATTGAGGAAGTTCTGGCTGCCATGGCACAAGGAATGTGAGAGTCCACCTTCAATAGGATCTTGGTCGATTTAGGAACCGCCACTCATTCAGCTGTACTAACTCAATGTTAGGAGCTTTCGGTGGGCTGAATGTCAAATTCAAGCCATAGAGCGACTTCGCGACCAATCGAAACTCCAGCAGCTCCTTTCCTACCTTAGTACCCAAAGACCTGAGAGAAACCTACGTCAGGATCTTTGAAGCGATACCCGAAGACGTTGGACCGCTCGTTCGTTGTATTCTCACTTGGGTCATTGGCCATTCTCAGGCAAACTGGATCTATCATGTTGGTGTCAACGCGAAATTACTCCTGTCTGCTGTTACATATGAGCACTTTGGCCACGAAACTGAAGGCCAGGACTATATCATTGACTTGGGCTACCTGCAAGAGATATGCGGCCGTCTCATAACGGTTAGGTATGTCTCTGGAGATATTTTTGATGGGCCGATGGGCATGTCTCCTGGACTCCAGACCAAAGATTCGGCTGACGACCATGACCTTAACGTATCTCTCGCTCATTACACAGTCTTGGAGTTTCTGGTATCCCCGCCTGTCTTTCAACCCGACGTCGCATTCTTCGCCATGTCTCCCGAACTGATTCGACTAAAATTCGCAAAGAGTGTTCTGAGACAAGCCCTAGCGGCTGACCCGGGGGGAACGAATACTGATTGGACCCACGACCGTGAAGCCTATTGCCTCACACTCGGCTGCGCTTTATATATGCATGATATCGTAGCAGATTAGCTGTAGCGCTGATGAATCTTCTTTTGCTTCGGCATCAGTCTATTCAAAATAAGCTTATGCTGATGATCGGAAGACTGCTTTCTGGTAGAGAAATACAAGAGCTTCTGAATGCGAGAGTGACAGCTACATTTCTTGATGAAGCTAATGAAGTGTTGGATGAAAGTGGGAAACAGTTATGTACAAATACATTGCAGGGAATGGTCTGGGAGATAGTGCAGTGGCGGCATATCTTTCTTGACGATGAGGAGCTTTCCGAGTCTTTTGATATGCTTTGGCGCCATTTGGGGTAGATACAAAACTGCGTCCAGCTATATATACAGAGATTAATAGCAATTAAACGATTTTATCCATGGCTCGTTAATAAGACGGTATTTATATGGGTAGAGTGACTCGTCTGGCATTCAGCCCACGTGACATGTCACATGCTCTAGAGGAATTTGTTCCGCGCCATGATAAGAGCAATTTTTCGTCTTTGACTCAGAACAAAATCGCTAAGCGACCAAGTACCTTTATCAAAATGAATTTCTTCAACCCATTTTCCCGACAAGGGGCTCAATGGACGTTTGTAGGCCATACATCATCATTCCCAGATGTAGATGATGATGCAGGCAACCTGGCAAAACATCGCTTGTGTAACGCAAAATCAATACCAGGCTGCAAAGCATTTCACATACCACAGGAAGATGTATCTTCGGCAGAAGAAGTTCCAGTTGGCGATGACTTCTCGCTAGAGTCACTTGGGAATCAGGTGCTTATTTTCCAATACAAAGGCAAATTTTATGCAATCGACCATGTGAGCAAATGTCTAGGAAAATTGTTTGCAGGGGCTGACAAGGGTAGTCATGTCCGCATAGCCAATACCCTCTTTCAAAAGGGACGCCATTCGACATTGAAGACTTTGGCGTTGTGCTTAGCGCGGGAGTGTGGTGTCCAAATCACGGCTGGTCTTTTGATCTGTTCACTGGCATGTCTGATCGGGGGAGCTACAGACTCAAGACCTGGGAGGTAGAGATCAGGGATATAAAAGAAACGGAATCTACTGATACAAAAGAGAAGAACGACTTGTCAACGGATAGAGAAGTTTGGGTGAGGAGGAAGCAAAGGATTGGCTGAAGCGATGATGGTGGGGGTTCCCCTGGCAAACGCAGGTTTTGGTGAATACTTTGGGCACCAAGAAAGAAGATGACGGCTAGCAAATGCACAACATGAAGGGGATAAGCGAGGATACTTTCTCCGAGACCAGTCACGGCTAACTATTCGGCACTTGACAGGTCTGACTTTGGAGTACAACTTCTCGAGCCATCATCCCGTACGAACTACCTAAAGTACAAGCCTAGCGTGCCACTTTATTCCCTGATCACAAGATACAAATACCATTCAAAGCATTGTTCCCTTCTTTCTGGAGCCATGCACAAGTTACTTCAATACTGTCCAGACAGCCCTACTACAAGATTATAGCCCACGAGGTAAACCCCGAGAGCTCCACGCTGGATACCAGTCTAGGATTTATAGAGGGCGGACTTTGCAACGACGTGGCTCCCTCCGTACGTTATTGGAGGGCAGGGGATTAGTGAACTCAAAAACCCTGGCTTATCAGTGCTTTCTTGGCGATATTGAACGTGATGAGCGGACAACCCGATAATATACGGATGACCCGAAAGCAGATGGATAACCCGCGAACCAGCGGATGACTCGGAAGTGAAAGATTAGATGTCTGGCGCCGTTGATGAGCATTGGCCGCGTGACTGTGAGCTCATCTCTGGGTTGCTTGTCTCGCCATATTCTTGTAGGATGGATCAGCAATTACGACGAGGTTTAGTGATCATGACAATTATGGCTAGCTACAGCTGGAGATACAGACTTCGCAACCCTAGTTATCGGATAGTCCATAGACCCATGCCATATCAGATCATCCAACCTCGCTATGATACCTTCAAACTTAACTCCATGATTTTAATCGGCTTTATGCTGGCCAGTATCTGGCATACCATGTGTAAAATGTAACATTCCCCCTCATTCTCCATCACCAATATCCCACGTCCCGAGAGGACCACCGGGAAAGTGGAGGGTACCCCGACGCCCTCACCAAAACCACCAACTCAACACTCCCAGATTAAGCTAAGCTTGCAACGCCACCAAAGTATCTGATCTATCTGGTTGGCTAGTGCGGCAAACCCCAGTGATCTAGATTGCATCTCGGTTACAGACTTTCACAGTCCCATGGGGTAATCCGGGGTAACGTGGAGGAGAGTGAGGAGTACTTAATCGACCATGGCCTACGACTAAAAATTCCAAAAACATCACCCCTAACTGCAACATTCACAAACATGGTCTCGTTCAAAGAAGCCTTTGCTCTGTCTCCGCTTGAAGTCGAGGTTGCGACGCCTCCTGGCACAGTCCAGATCCACCGTGAGAATTTCTTCCCCCTTGACGCGTGAAGATTTCAGGGCTAACAGTGGAAAAAGGGGAGCAGGAAGATGCAGGCCATGTAATTGTTAGTGGGCATTTGACGGATGATCCTCGAGATCCTCTGAATTTGCCGACATGGCATAAAATCGCTGCTCTGAGCGTTGCCTCGCTGTATGCCTTCACGGCGAATTACACAAGCGGTGTGATCGCGCCTGCGTTTCAGCTCTGGCCCATGATCTTCCCGAAAGATCCGAGAACATTCTCTCAGCTCTCCAAATTGATTGCGGTAAGTCTATCCCTGATTACACTGACTGAAGTTCAATGCTGATAGGGATCACAGGTTCACATCCTCTTCCTCGGTGTAGCCAACATCTGGTGGGTTCCCATGTCCAACTCGTTGGGACGACGGCCTGTTCTCATCATCGCCACGGCCATACTCACCTTCTGCACTCTTTGGTGTGCACTTGCGACGTCGTATGAGTCCCTCATCGTTGCTCGTATCTTTCAGGGAATTGGAGGTGCGGCCGCAGACACTGTTGCCCCGGCGCTTATCGGAGATATGTTTCCTATTCATCAGCGTGGACGAGCCATGGTAAGCACCCTCTTCAACGGTAACAAAAGTCAGTGCTGATATTTGTGATAGGCCGTCTACACCATCATGCTCGTCGTCGGACCTCTCACAGGCGGTATCACAGGAGGATATATCGTCTACCAACAAGGCTGGAAGGCCATCTTCTGGGTCTGTCTCGCCCTCTCCGCGGCGTGCCTCGTCGGCGTCATCTTCTTCGTCCCCGAGACCTTGTATATCCGAAGCGCACCCGTCGAAGGCGTAACAGACCCCGAGACCGAGAAGAATGCGCAGTATGGCAAAAACGAGCACGTCGAGGATAAGCAGTCTGTCCACGGGGGTGACCAGCGCATCACGCACTCCGCCTACGGCTACGTCCAGTCTCTGGGCTTCAGCAAGCCTCGAGGAAGTCTGCTGAAGCAGTTCATCCAGCCTTGGAAGACCCTTGCGTTCCCTGGTACTTGGGTGGTGATGCTTCACTACGCTGGGCTTGTGGGCGGTATCGTGACTATTTCGACCATCGGACCTTCGATTATGGCGAGCCCGCCTTATCTTTGGAAGGCTAACGCTGGTCTTATCAACGTTGGTGCTGTCATTGGCGGCGTCATTGGGTATGTGTACACGCACATGCTTGCTGATGGTAGACTTGTCAACAAGGCCAGCAAGACACGAAACGGAGTGGCTGAGTCTGAGGACCGATTGCCAACTCTTTTCTTCCCTCTGTTCATCGCCACCTGTGGCTTTTTGGTCTTTGGATTCTGCGCCAAGAACCCTGGTGGACATACCTGGGTTGGACTCCAAGTCGGCTATGGCATGCTCTGTTTTGGTCTGATGCAGGTTCCATCTGTTGGGTTCAATTATGTAAGTTTGATACCGCTCTCAGCTTTGTTTTGCTGTCAATACTAACAAGTTATAGTTGATCGACTCTTATCATTCCCTGGCAGCAGATTGCTTCACCATGGTCACGATTCTGCGTGCCATCATCGCCTTTGCATGGACGTTCTTTGTGGCTGATTGGGTTCAAAAGAGCGGAGCTGCAGAGCCTTTTGGAATCTTTGGAATGTTGATGGGAATCTTTTCTCTGCTGACTGTTCCTCTTTGGATGTATGGAAAGCGTATGAGGATTGCTACAGAAGAAAAGGTTCTTCGATGGCAGGGTTACTAGGTAGTTTGCAGATACCAGTCTGCCTTTAGTCATGATGGAATGAGTAGTCTGTGGTTATCTTATCACAAATTGACCAAATCAATATGTCTGTCCTGACCCACTCCAAGTCTCGTGTCTATTTGTCCTCTCGTAATATTGTCAACATAAAAGTGGTCTCATATTTATTGTCATACACAAGTACAGTAAGTACCCGTTCCACGGTAATCGGAACCCCTCAAGCCAAGACTTTTCTCATGCCAAGGATTTATCGATAGGTAATTGGATTGCGTCCCACTACCAAGACCCTCTCTGCTCACCGCACAGCCCCCCTGACAACTCCTCCCAACGACACAGTAAGCTCACCACCACCACCAGCAAAAGTCCTATAACCTTGTGAAACACGTTTCAGCACCGCATAATTCCTATAGAAAGAGGCCTCCTCAGTCAAACAGCATTTCCTATCCAATACCCGTCGTGCCGAGCCGTATATGCGCGTTAGTGGGGGCCTCGTCAACCGCGCGCTTTTGGATGGAGATGGGATATTCAGGGGTCCTTGTCAGAAGTGGACTCTTGGTCTGCATTGCATGTGCATTGCAGTCGTGGCAGCTTCAAAATCCTTTTCTCGCGGTTCACTCGGGCTTGGAGGGTCTTGGCTTTTGTGCGGAGGCGCATGCGCGAGGCCTCTCGTGAATCACTGTCAATAATATATATATACCTTAGTCTTGACTCTTCACGTAACTTGATATTACTCCTGCATCTACAACTTCTGACTTTACTCAAATTCATATTCACATCATCCAAAATGGTCAACTTCCACGAGAGCTCCTCTGACATCGAGCTTGAGGACGGTCACATCCTCGTCGCTCAGTGCAACGATGCTGATGGCGAACCTCAAGAGTCTCGTCTTGATCTCGACTACTACATCGGTAACAACGACGGTGCTTTCTACTGGGGTGGCGAGGGTAAGTCACCATATATTCGCCTTCTGTCTTTGATATACTAACAATAACTGAAGGCTTCTCTGGCTCTGCTTCCGACATCACCTTCTCACTTGAGGGCGACGACAACGTCCCTGTCCTCCGCGCTCTTCTCAACCCTGTTGATGGTGACCCTGTCGAGGCTGACCTCAACCTCGCTGAGTGCATCGGCAACGATAACGGCACTCTCGTCTTTGGTGAGTCTTGATAATATTTAGGTTTTGGACATCTGCTAACAGTGATTAGTCCCTCCCCAGTAAGCGAAATTATGGACTTTGAGGAAAGGATTCAGGCGCAAAGATAGTCAAACAAATGAAGTAAAATTACCAACGATTGTTTCACTATTCCTATTGAATATAGAGCTGAGACGTGAATGTCAACAAACTCCGAGCCGATTACGTGTAGCGTGACTGTGTAACATTGTATCACTAAGGGTGCCGTCCGGTCATACCATTGTACCCATTTCAGTCAAACGAGTGATAACCTTACAATTTTAGGCTGATCAATCTAATTGAAAGGTCTACTAACTTGAACCAAAATTATCATGTCAAGTAAGAGGAGAAAGGCAGCATCTGTATAGCATTATCCGCACTGGACTTCAGACACAATACTAATACATATTAACCATCGGACCCGGGTATCATGCATCCAACTTCCTCTTTGCCGAATTCTCCAACTCTCCCATAATCTGCACCAACTTCTCCGTAAGATGCGGCACCGGCATCCCCTCAAAATTACTCCTCACAATCCCCATAACCGCCTCCATGACCTTGTCAGGCTGAGAGAGCGGCACGCTAATCATAACCTCACCTTCACCCTGAATCTCCGTCCTCCACCGTATACAAGGCTGGCCCTGTCCAAAACCTTTGAATCTTTGAAGTGCTATGCTATCTTCTTCGTCTAAGTAAACATTCTGACTCAATGCGCGGGATAGGCTGGATTGGTCGGACAATAGGCCGTACACCCAGAATGCGAGACTCGCGTGATACAGGATTATGGCCATGGGGCCGCGCATTGAACCGCGGGATGAGTGTTTGGCAATGTGCATGATCTGAGCCGCGTGGAATATTGTGTGGCGGGCAGATTCGCTTTTCACCCAGTCGCGAACGGTGGGATAGACTGCGCGTGCTCGTTCGGGACCCTCCATGCCCGCGAATATCTGAATGTCTTCGAAGGGCATGTGGAGGTGGAGAAGGGCGAGTTCCAGGCGCATTTGGATCTCGGGGTCTGCGGAAGTGTCGGCGGATAGACTGAGCTTCAGGTGTCCAAGGAGTTTGAGTAGTTCGTCTTTGCGCATCTCTGTGACGAGGGTATTCCAGCGCCGAGGTCGTGATCGTTGGAGGGATGAGAGCTGGAGATACTCCCAGCACATAGTCCATGTACAAGAGAGGACGGCCAGGATAGCGACATATGAGTCAACAGAGTCAGTATGGTTGTTGAGAATATCAGGATCATCAATGACATCTGCAACGAAAAGCGGCTCAGTTTGTCGGCGCGAGGCCTTGAGCGAGTTCCACTGTTCCGGCGACGCGGCAGTCCACAAGTCCGCATGTTCCGGGAAAGGCAAAAGGATCTCGGCATACGATATCGAAGGACTGACCAGCAGCGCCGTGGAAGTATTAGCATCATGAGATAGCATCCTGAAGGCAAGTCTCTTGAAGGACTCATCCTCTACCCATTGAAACCAGTCTTCCTGAGAGACTAGACCTGGAGATTGCATTGTCTTGCTCTGGGAGTACACTGATCTCTTGAACTTTCCATCACGGCGCATCATGGTAAGCACAGGGTTGAAGAAGCTCTCTGCTATCTCAACCTTGCGGGGGAGGCCGCTCCAGATGCCCATCTCAAGGGTGATGACGAAGGCTTGGGTGAGCTGAAGATCACGTACGAGACTGTTATCCTGTTCCCACTAACGACAGGTCAGTCTGGGAACATGAAGATAGGTAGTAAAGGACTTACATGTTTGGCGACAGCTATCCTCAAGCATTCTTGTATAGCATAGCCAAGTTTTGACAAAGCAGGGTCGGAAGTCAAGACTGCTCCGCAGGCAGCCATGGCAGCGACAAGCTCCGGCCTCTTCTCGTTGGGATTGAAAGAAGCTGCGTGGATGAACGATGTAGCATGCGTGACGGGCGATGTGAGGTAGTACTGAAGTAATGTGTCCAACAGCTCAGCAGAGGGAAAGGACGCTACTGCTTTTGACAAGTGATCTGAACGACAGCTATTGACGACCATCATGAGTATCCTGTCGCGAGCTGGTCCCTCCAACTTGGCAGACGTGACTCTTGTGTTTGAGTCCAAGGCGACGCCAGACTCGGGTGATGGATAGGCAGAGTCTGTGGCGGGAAGGGAGAGATTATGCTCCTCAGCGCCAGCATGGTCTTTGGCATTTGGCCGAAACTTCCAGTGGGAGTTCTGAAAGGCTTCTGTACACATGGCGGCGGGTTCACCAGGGTCGGTATGCGATGCGGCGCGTGGTGTTTGGGCTCCTCGAGGTGTAGGCTGTATACTTCTGACTTCAAAAGGGATACTTGTGTTGTATGAGTCAAGGAACCGGAGGTCTATATCATCGAGTTGATTGTACGTATACATGTCGACATCGTTGGCGTTAGGATTGGCCCATCCTCCTGATAGAAGGTTGAGATCGGGGAGAGGGAAGAAGAGCGGATCAATGTTGGTGTTCATGGAGGGGTCTATTCACCGTGAGCCTTACAACTGGAAGCGATGTCTTGGGGACTTACCAAGATTCTGGAAGAGGCTATGTGATGTCTGCGGCGTGAGCATATCCAGTGAAGGCTGCTCCATGACAGACGAGCCCGACGTTGACCCAATACTGGTATGATCAGGGAACGCAGCCATGGACGATGAGCCATCATCTTGGGAGAAGATAGCCTCATCCTGCTGCTGCTCCTCAGACTGAAAGTCCGAGTCCAGCTCCATGGAGTCGTTCCACTTGCACTCGATACCTTTCTCTTGACATCGACGACAGGGCTTCTCATCACTACAGCGCAGGTGATTGGTAGAGCATGCCTTGCAAGCCTTGCCAACCCTGCCTGGCATGTAACGCGGTTGTTCAGCTACAGAGCTATCCCCAACCTGTGAGCCATGACCAGCAACATGTCTTTTCAGGAGGTCCCTTGATCATCGTTAGTAAGCGACGCGATGAAACATCGAGGGGCTAGACTAGACTAACGGTCTTGTGAAGGCCTTGGGGCAGACATGGCACTTGTAGGGTTTGGTCTGTGTATCTAGCACAAGCGATGTAAGCAACAAGCACTGAGAATGAATGATGGGAGATGCAAACATACGGGATCGCACGTGACGCGCTAGATGATCAAGACGCTTATAATTCTTCTTGCACGAACCGCATTGGAACATGCCAGGTTGAGTCGTTGACATAGTGAGAGAGACAGAGACGGACTGGTCGTGCAAGTGGAGAGGGAGATAGGCAATCGGGACGTGGAGGAGAAAGAGAGAGAGCGTGTGTGAGGAGCAGGGGGAAATCGTGTTGTTTTTTCCCTTCGGCTCGGACATGACAAAGAATCCGCGGGGGAAATCTCAGGTTGCATTTTGCGGGGGTGGCTACGGGGGAGAGGCGATGCTAGATCCGGGATGGTTTGGTGTTGTATTGGGAGGGTCGTGATTTGAGGGGGATACGAAAACTGGGGGGGAGACAACTCCTCCACATCCCGATGGAGATTTAACCACCCTATACTTGCAATCTCGGCAATTGATTCATGGCAACTCTAATAAATATATAGATAAGTGACACTTGTCCCAGAATGGGTATGTTTCTTTGATCGGTTCTAGAAAAATTCAACTTCAACTGACACCATGAAAGCTAGTCTGTCACCAGTCCACTTCTTCTCCCATGGCTCGACCATGATGTTGGGAGAAGACTGCGAGTCTGCCGACTACTGGAAAAAGGCCGGTGACCAAGCCTTGGCCAACAATATCAAGGGTGTTGTCATGATGGTAAGTCTTTCACTCATTAAATTGGCTATCAATTGACTGACGGATGACTTTAATAGGGCGCTCATTGGGACGCTGAAGGCGATCGCATGCAGGTCGCCATGAACCCCAAACCAGGCAAATCACCCGTCGCATACGTCCACCCTTCAAAATACGTCGACTACGAACTCAACCCGGATCTCGAGACCGGCGAACGATGCATCTCCCTCCTCAAAGACGCCGGCTTCAACGTTTCCGGAAATACCGAGTTTGATTGGATCCACGATACATATCTCATCCTCATCCGCATGTTTCCCAACGGCTGCCCTCCAACAACACTCATCTCCATGAACGCGCGCTTCGACCCTCACTACCACCTGCGCGTCGGCGAGACTCTACGCCCTCTCCGAAAAGAAAATTATCTCATAATCGGTTCCGGCGGCGCAGTGCATAATCTCTACCGCAATATCTGGGCGCCTATGTTACACTACTCTGATAACTTTGCGCAAGAGAAGCCACCCGATGCGTGGGCCCTGGAGTTTCGACAGGCTGTTGAGGATGTCATCAAGAATAACAGCGGACCGAGATTGAGACGCGCGATGACGAGGTTGATGAAGCATCCGTTTTATAGAGATGCTCATGCTACGGATGATCACTTCATGTCGGCGCTTTTTGTGGCGGGTGCGGTTGGGGATGAGGAGGATGAGGGCGTTTATGGTGAGCTCAAGGCTGAGACTTGGGAATTGACGAATATGTGTAATAGCCAGTTTACCTTTGGATCATGGCCGAGGACTCTTGCGACAGCGGCGGCATAAAGTGGTTTGGTTCAGCAGATTGTTGGAAGAGATCTTGATATACAGCGTGCGATAAATAAAAGATTGATTGACTTGTCAAAACGTGTACTCAAGCTCATTTGGCGACGCAATTAATTATGTACATGTAGAATCGTCCTTATTAGATTGCCATTTACACTAGCAATTATCATCCCTCCACAGACCATGTCAAACTTCGAGGATACCCTTGAGTATCACTGACTTAGCTAGAGATCTATATACATGTTAGTAATGTCGACTACTTCAAAGTTCACTGCATCAACTCACCTCAATGATGGCAGGTCCAGCAGCGACGGTGTCGTCAGAGACAACATCCTTGCAGCCAGTAAGGACAACATAAGTCTGTCCAGCAAAGCCCTCAGGAATCTCAACAGAGAATCCACCGTCAACAGCCTTGGCCTCAACAAAGGTAGGTCCAGTAACAGCGATGAAAGCAGCATAGACACTCTGGCCCTTGGCGCCCTCAAGGGTATAACCAGGTGTCGTAAGAGTAACCATATCACCGGTCTTGATCTCACTGCCCGAAGCAGAAGCAGCCAAAGCGGGGAAAGCCTTGACGGGCAGAGCAGGGTTCTCCTTGGGGCAACCGGTGATGAAGCCCGAAGCAAGGGAGTACACCTCGTTGTAGCTCAGAGGAGCATCGAAGGGCTGCGCAAAGGGGACTTGCTTGAGCGCACCGCGGATGTAGGAAGAGTGGCGGGCCTCGACGGTGAGGATGGATCCGGCGGCGGTGAGGTAAGTCTTGCTCATGATATCGGCAGCGGCGCCGAGGTAAGCTGAGACGCCGACGCCTTCGAGGATGGAGGCGGTTGCGAGGAAGGACTTGACGTCAGTGACGCCGAAGGAGTATGTGCACTCCTGGACGGGGGTGACACCAGCAGCTAGAAACGTTAGTACAACCAATCAATCACTATGTGGGTTTGTATGTCAAGCATACCCTTGAGAGCCTTGGTGAGAAAGTCAACATGATCTGTCTCATCAGAAGAGACCTTCTTGATGTTGTTGTAGAATGTAGAGTCATAACCAGCATCGGCAAAGTCCTTCTCAGTAAAGTTGGAAAGGCCTTGGCGATAGAAGTTATCCTCGAGATGCTCAAGAGTAAGGGCATAGTTGAGGATGACTCCGTCGTTGATCGCAGAGGCACGCTTCTCAATGACAGGAGCAGCGGAGGCGAGGCCAGCGGCCAATAGAGGAAGGGCAGTAGAGAAGTACATGATGACTAAAGGTATGTATGGCTTGATAGAGAAGGAGAAGATTGGTGATGCTGTGAGAGAGTGAATTGGGTTGTAGATATGTGGTTGTTTTATCGCCAGTGCAGGCACATACATATACCTACCCAACAACTACTAGCAACATCACATTAGGCCCTCATGATGCCTCGACTGCAATTGTGAATAATATCCCCGCCCTCGATCCACAGCCTCAATCTCCCTAGACTCACAACATTACGATCCGGCATCTCACCATTCCGCTCCGATCTTCCCGCCGTCCAATCTCCCCTCAAAGCGCAGGCCAACCAACAACAGCCGAAAGCCAAAGGTATCGTACAGCCCAAATTTCAGCCCTAAGAAACATCCATCTCAAACAGAAACAAGCCCCCAAATGCCGAATCGAGACGTCATGGTTTAAACAGATTACCGAATCGGGCAAGTCTCGATGATCGTCAGGGACTCTATGGCTCGGCAACTCTTGAAGCCGTAGTTGATAGTTCGAAACTAGCGCTGAACATCATTCGTGCGTTGTTTTCTAATTGTGGGACGGTTGGATCTCGGATGGCTTTGGTTCCGTGAGCTAGGCAGGATCGAGTAATAGCTTGGGCTTTTGGTGAGACAAGGCTCGGAGTATGCACCATCCGGACAACATCGCCTTTGCTTAGTTCGAGAATTGTAGTGTAGATGTTGCGCTTGGGCAATGTGTCTTAGGCTGAGCTTTGGGGAAATTGGTGTTGATCAGGGGAATTGGTAATCTCCTCTAGCAGCCGAAAGCCTTCGGGATGAGTTTGGTCCGTGGAATTGATAGTCGCTGCTGGTAGACTCTAGAGGTGCTGGGAATTCGGCATTGATTTAACAAAGCCTGTATGTGTAAAGACATTCCTGTTTTTATTAATCAGTTTTGTGTTTTATTTGCTTGGATTCCCCGCCAAGTCGTTTGTTGCCAGATTGTCTAAGCCCAGCATTCACTCTTTGACCTTCACTCATTCATAAACGCAACCATGAAGTTTACTCTCATCGCTGCTCTCGCAGGTAAATAATCAATTCTATCAGACATGCACATACATACAATGACTAACAGCCTATGCAGTTCTCTCAGGAGTCCACGCCGCCGACTCTGCATCTACAACAATTACCTGCAGCTCCTGTCCCTCGGCCGTAACAACTCCTGACATCGTCACTCGATCCGCTCTCCCTACTACATCTTGCACCGAGAAGCCTTTGACCGTTGTGTCAATGACCAAGGGAGGCAGTGGAGCTGCTGCATCCACTGGCTCGGGTGCTACCTCTACCCCTACCCAGGTCCCCGTGTCTGGAGCTAGCATCAATAAAAAGGGCAGCGTTGGTGGAATGGCTGCGGCGGCTGTAATGGTGGCTGTCTATATGCTTTAAGTCTTTTGTGTAGTGGCCAATGGTAGGGTATACCAATGTCGGGCGAACTTAATATTCGATGGGTACTAGTTTTATATAGTGGTGTACGAGTGGCCATGCTGCACATGTATCACCGAATTTTGTTTATGGAGAAAGCCTATTGGACTTTCGCGCTGTTTTACAATTGATATTTAGTTAAAGGCAAAGACTAATCTATTACCCTATTTTTCTATGCTATCTAGTTGGGAATCACGGGAAGAGTGATGTAGTTTTGTTGGCGAGGTCCAAAGTGTATATGGTTCGAACCTTGGAAGATCTCAGGCGATCTAAAACCAGTTAGCAATGAGCACCAAAATCTCAAATATTTATGCTTACCTGTCAACTGGGTCGTTGTGCAAGAAAATACCTGACCCCTGAGTATCCCCTGACGACACCTCAAACACCAATTTACCGCCCTTATCAACGATAACATTCGTAGGCCAGACCTCAATGTCAACGCCATAGACTTCACCCTGTATCACAGGCTGAACATCCTTGCTAGTGTAGTTTCTGTGGGGAAGATACTCGCGGTGCTTGGGGTGTTCTGTATCAACCTTGCGGAGCGACACGCGAAGCCAGCCCTTCGTCAGGGGGACGGGGTCACCTGCTGTGCCAGTATAGAAGACTTCTTCCCCTGAAGGGTCGAAGTGGCGCAGTGTGACAAACAGATCAATGTCACTGGGTGTAGGGCCAGAAGGATCAGGGGAGACTGAGACATTGAGATGAGCGACAACGTGGCCCGTGATCTCTGTCTCAGCCTCAAATGCAGGAGTCGAAAACTGAACCACCTCAGGCTTCTCCAGCGTTCCAAGAGCCTTGTAGGTAAGCTTCTTGCGCTCTGTCTTGGGGTCTTCCCAGCTTAGACCTTGCTCAGGTGTAAGGAAGAGCTTCTTGTACTGCGTTCGCGCAATAGGCCACTCGCTTTCTTCCCTCCGAGGATAAGCCTTTTCCTTCTCGGCATCGTTGAAGCCAACGTTGCCCTTTCGAAGAACAAGGCTTACGGGAGCAACCTTTCCTTCTTCAGACCAGCCAACGCGGTCTTCGCCTTTGAGGAAAGCATCGAGGAAACTTCGTTGAATTTCAACTTCTTCCTCGTAGTAAAAGGGAAGATCGTGGCGTCCTGTGATGAGGCGGAGATACTTGAACTTTGAACCAGCGTTGATGTATCCCTCAATGTTGCCACGGAGATGCAGAAGAATACCGCCCCAGTTGCCTACGGATAGGAGAGGGACTTCGATATCACCCATGTCGTACTCCTTGGAAGCGTAGTAGGCCTCATCTCGGAAGCGGTTGACTTGATTATCGATTGTCTGATCCTGTCTGTTGGCCTCAAGCTCTTCCTCGGGAAGATCACCCTCGATAGTATCAGGGCCCCAGTTCCTAGCATTTCGACCAGGTCGACCGTACTGGTTCGTAATGACCTGGCGATTCCACCAAAACTTGATAAAAGAATTTGATAAAATTCCACCATGTCGGCACCGATCACGGTAATAATCTGACATGCCCTCCCAGGGAACAATGGCACTCAGGCCCTTTGGTTTACGTGCTGCGACTCGCCATTGACTTCCGGCGTAGTAGCTGATACCGAGAAGACCGACTTTGCCCGATGACCAAGGCTGCTCGGCGGCCCACTCAACGACATCGAAGAAGGCTTCACTGGTGCCTCTTGACATGGTATCAAGCTTGCCGGTTGATTGGCCGAGACCTCGCTCATCAGCGCGGACGATGGCATAGCCGTGCTTGGTCCAGAAGCCAGGGTCTGGGGTTTCCCATGCTGAGTGCTGGGACTTGTGCTGAGGATTCACCTCACTGAAGGACTTGGGATGGAAGCTGTAGCATTGTTAGTTACTGTGTTACTCATAGTAGGAAAATGACTGACTCTTGATACCAAATGTCCTTTCCATAAGGGCCATATGTTACGAGAACAGGAACCTTGTCAACACCCTTGGGTCGATAGACATTGAGTCTCACCAGACCATCGCCCGCCTTGAGTGGAACAGTAGCATTCTGTTCAAAAATGTAAGGAAATGATTCCTCATCCACGGTATGGATATCCTCCTTGATAGGGTTCGGCATTGTAATGATTGGTATAGTAGTAGATTTGAGTTATGCTAAGACCAAGACTAAGAAAGCCCTTGACATAAAATATCGAATGACAAGCTCTATTTCACTTCCATCCCAGTAGATGACTCCCCCTCAATTGCACCATATTTCTGTTCGTCGCCGAATTGGCCCCCTTCGGTTGAGACCCCAACTTTCTTTAGCTTTATGTGGAGGGTTCCGATACGGGGGGCGTTCGGTTACGTGGGGCCGAATCCCGAAACGCGTAAGACCCAGATACAAAGTAAGATCGGGGACTTGGAGAAGATGGGACGGGGTCCACGGGGGAACCCGTGAATCTGGGGAAGGTTGATCATGAGACGTTTGTAGAGTCTGGGGTTTATTAGGTTCAGAGCTGCACGAAATCGTTACATCGTTTGGTCATATACATCTGCCGAGTACGCTTGTTGAGTTATTGTGCCGTATTATTCACCTGCAAACATGACTCAAGACACAGAAACAAGACCTCTAAACATTCTTATTGTTGGAGCAGGTAAATCTATTAATCTTGGAGCTTCTATCGTGAGGAAATGCTGACATGACAAGGCATTGGTGGTTTAACCGCTGCGCTCGGTCTCCGCCAACAAGGGCATAAAGTAACAGTACGTGAACTGAACTTTATCGTGACGATATCCACTTTGACTCATACTCTATATCTTAGCTATTCGAGAGATCGCAACTGGCACGAGAAGTCGGTGCTGCTATTCACGTGGCTCCCAACAGTCATGGACTTTTGAAGCGATTTGGCGTTTTCCCTGAGACTTTTGGTGCAAATCGCGTCGAAGGTGTAAGTCGCGCGCGCAATCACATAGTGACCTGAACTACACTGACGCTCTCAGGTCACCGAGTATACACATAGTGGGCACCTGAAGTTTGATAACCACCTGAAAGGACCACTATCAGTTTGGGAGCATGTATGTTACGAGGTGTCATTTCTATAGCAGTCGCTAACATGCTGCAGCCATGGGTTCTTGCGCATCGAGTCAGTCTGCACGAGAACCTCAAGAACCAAGCAACTTCCACCGAAGGCCCCAGAACACCAGCTATTCTCAAGACCTCTAGCCTAGTAGCTGATGTCGACCCTTCAACGGCGACTGTCAAGTTTGAGGATGGCACTACAGTATCGGGAGATCTGGTTCTTGGAGCCGACGGTGTCAGCGTAAGGAGCCCAAATAACCTCACCTGATAATTCTTGAAGCTAATAACGGACAGTCGATAACGCGTTCCATCGTTACTGGCACAGACATCAAGCCTTTTGGCTCTGGAAAGAGCGCTTTCAGATTCATGATTCCCCATTCGAAATACCTCAATGACGAAACAACCAGGCCTTTCGCGGAGCGCACAGGCACAATGACGATGTGGGTCGGCGACGATAGAAGAATCATCATGTATCCTTGCTCCAACAACACTGTCATGAACTTTGTTGCCATCCACCCAAGCAGTATCACCTCTGGGGCAAACAAGGGATCTGGTGAGTCACGACAACTTTGGACTACGAGTACAAAGCTGACATGCATAGGCTGGGGACAGGGCGGCAGCAAGGAACTTCTTCTTGAAGTTTACAAGGACTTTGAGCCGAGGGTCCGCGCTATTCTCAACCTGGTTGATGCCAGCGACTTGAAGCTTTGGACTCTGCTGGACATGGACCGTATTCCAACGTGGCATAAGGATCGACTTGTCTTGCTTGGAGACGCGGCTCACCCATTCTTACCTCGTAAGTCCATCAGATTTACTGACACGACATTGCTGACCATTTCTCCTATGTAGACCAAGGACAGGGTGGTGGTATTGCCATTGAGGACGCAGCATCGCTGGTGGCCTTGCTTCCTTCCGGTACAACAGCCGATGAAATTCCCAGTCGTCTTTCTCTGTATGAGAAGATCAGAGATGAGAGAGCTCATATGGTGCAGCTCTTCACCAGACAAGCGGGCGAGGATCTTGATGAGGAGACTCGTGCCAAGTTCAACAGTAAGTAATCTATATCTTCAGTCACGAATAGTCAAAACTGATAATCATCCAGTCTACAAATTCCTTAACTACAACTTCGGCCACGATGAGTGGCACAATACGAAGAAGGTTCTCAGAGATCATCTCTGGTCTCAGAACAAGAACATCCACTGGAAGTCCCCTATGTCATTCGGCCCCATGCCCAGTCCCCGACAAGACTTCCATGGACAACGATATAACAGCAACGACTCTTCGTTTACCACCTGGTCTGTCCGCTTCAAATCGTCGGCTACATACCTCAAGACTCTCCTCCCCACAGACCGGTTTAGCTTCTACAAGCCAGGCACTGTCGCTGAAGCCACATATTCCTGCACGGAGCTGAAGGATATGAAGTGGCTTGGTGGTGGCGGTTATAAGTTCTTTGGTCTTTGGATCCATGGCGTTCAGTATGAGAAGAAAGACGGCAGCAAGATCTATGGATCGTTCTTAGCTGTGCTTCTGGAGAACTTAGCTGATCCTATCGTCACGGGTCGTGAGGAGCTGGGCATGCCTAAACTCTTCTGCGATATCGATGTCGTGGAGAAGGGAGCCAACACTAGTATCCGCTGTAATTGGCGAGGAGCAGAGTTCGTCAATATTACGCTCCAGGGTCTAGGCGAGGCTACCAAAGGACATACCAATGGTGTCAACGGCACAAACGGCCATCCCCCAACTGTTGGTCCCCCAGGTGCCCCCCCTCTGCCAGAGGAGCAAGGACTTTTGCTTTACCGATATGTGCCCGCAGTCGGCCAGCCTGGTGTTGCTGACGCCGCGTATCCTGTCTTTATCGAGGATGGGTTGGAGACGACGAAGCGACAGGTTGAGAAGACGTTGGTTGGAAGTGGCGGTGATTTGGATCTTACAGCTGGTACGTGGGATAGTCTGCCTACGCTGAACCATATCGCGACTGGGTTCTCTCAGATTCCTGTTTATGGTGTTGTCAAGAGTAAGGTTGAGTATGGAAGGGGTGTGGATGCGTTTTCTCATGCTAGAAGGGTTGAATAGCGAGTTTGAATTCTGTGCGCATATTTAATAGCATTTCATAGGAAGATATCTCATTGTATACTGAGTTAGCTTACTGTACTTGGTAATATTTGGAGACATAAATATCTCTGTTGGTGTGACCAACATGCAGCGGCTGTCGAGAACGTATCTAACGGTAATCAAAGCAGCTTGAAGGTATAAAGATACTTATCAAAGAGAAATGTTACCTGAGACAAGTGGTAGATTACCTATATCTCGGACAGAAAAGGGATTTTTACGCTCTGAACTAGTCATTAATATAAACAGAAGTCAAGGCACCTTGAATGGAAACAATAGTTTATACCTTAGTAAATCTATAGTATGGGATCTTAATATGGCCGAGCAGGTGTAAGCTGACCGATACATTCTCCAAACCCAACACCCGACTCATCTCCACCAACAGATCCCGTTATCCTCACAACATCACCATCCTCAAGAAATCCTCTCTTCGACCCATCGCTCAAGGTAACAGGCCTGCTGCCTCCCTCTGTACTCTCAAGCATACAACCGCGACTTGTCTCCTCAGAACCAGAAACAGTACCCGTGGCCAGCAAATCGCCTGTCCTGAGTGCACTCCCCGAACTAACAGAGTGTGCGACCATTTGCTGAGGAGTCCAGTATAGAGACTCAACTGGACAAACACCAAGTGTTGTGGTGGTGTTGTTTGCCAAGACGTCAACTTTCAAGGTGATGGGGAATGTTGAGGGGTTGCGATGCTGGAGGTATGCGGCTGATAAAGCTTTCTGTTCTTGAGGCTTCGTTCTGAAGGGTTCTAGAGCATCGAGAGTGATGATCCAGGGAGAGATGGAGGTTCCTAGACTCTTGCCATTGAAAGGGCCGAGAGGGAACATTTCAAAACCTTGAATATCACGGGCTAAATATGTTAGTCTCCTCTCTCGTCTAGTGTTGCTAAGTACTTACCACTCCAATCATTAAGAATCACAAAACCAAAAATATGCTCCTCAGCGTCCTTAGCATGAAGTCTCTCCCTCATAGCTAACGGCTTTCCAACAACGGCTGCAAGTTCAACTTCATAATCAACCTTCTGAGACGGCGCATAAGTAATAGGCTCGTCTCCTTCAGCTGCAGCAGGGTTCTTGAACTGTCCATAAGGACGCTCAATGTCCGTTCCTGAAACGACGATAGAGCCTGTTCGACCTTGGTAACCAACTGGGAACTTGAAGAAGCCGGGCGGTGGCGTTCCGTTGTTGACTACTATACGGCCTGCGTTTATGACGTGGTCGAGAGAGCAGGAAAAGTCTGTTTGAAAGTTAGCTTTGATTCAAAGGGGCTGAGGGGTTATTCATACCTGCAAAGTCTTTGATTTCTACTGGCAAATGCATCGTCACATCATTGATGTCTTCTTGGCTGCTTGAGGGGAACCCGTCAAGGCCATTCTTTTGATAGGTTTGTTGGATTTGCCTTCGGATGTTCTGATGGACAGTCTTGGGGAGAGCAGCAAAAGAATTCAGAGTCTCTTCGTTAAATACTCCCTGAGGAAGGCCATCGACATTCTTGAATAAGTGTTCGACGAGATCATTCAGGAATATCACGGTGTTTCCAAGCCTAGTAACAGCTTGAGGAGTCTTGTGAGACTGGGATGAAGCTATTCCGAAAGGAATGTTCTTCTCAGTGAAGTGGTGCGCATAGTTAGTAGATGCCATCGTGTTTGCCTTTCTCAATTGATGTACAATCGAAGTGTATCAAAGTGCCAACGATTGAATATCATGGATGATAGTTCAGTTCAATTCAATTCTGGTCACACATTATCAATCATTAAACTGTTCTATCCCGGCGACTTAATTCCGAACCCCGAAAGGCTAAGTGGACGATCGGCATCGGTTGACATGGGTGTCGTCCACATCCCGATGAGTAAATCGAGCGGAACGTTCCCGGGGATGTGCGAGAAATGGAGTCGTATATCCGGCACTCAACATAAAATGATGAGAAGAAATAGAATACGACGCTTCCATAGACTATTTCAGTAAACAAATTACAGAACCAATTATTTGTCGCCATCAGCAAATACTAAACTTGTCAAATCCAAATCTTCAGAATGGCTCTCAACGGCAAACTCATACAAACCCAACGCATCATCACAACACACAACGATGAAGGCAAAGCCATAATCGACACATCAATCAGCTCAGACGCACCCTTCTACGCCCTCCCCGACGGCAAGGCACACTTTGCATTAGGCTACGCCACAAAAGAAACCCCAGCCAAGCTCACCAACGACACCGACATAGAATCCTACCAAGGCTTCCTGACCGACCAACCAGGCCTCAGCATCTCAACCGGCACTGTCCTCCGCTATGTCGATATGTGCCCAGGTCACGTTTCGCCTATGCATCGCACTGTGAGTCTTGACTACGGTGTTGTGCTGGAGGGCGAGGTGGAGTTGATTTTGGACTCGGGGGATAAGAAGGTCTTGAAGAGGGGGGATGTGTGTGTGCAGAGGGCGACTATGCATGCGTGGAGGAATACGAGTGAGACGGAGTGGGCGAGGATGCTGTATGTGCTTTTGCCGTCGACGAAGCCTGATGTTGGGGGTAAGGAGTTGGGTGAGGACTATGGAGATATGGAAGGTGTCAAGTCTTCTGAGTAGATAGATTTGATTTTGGCTTGAGAACGAGGGCAAATACAATCATGATGTTTGGTATATGAGAATGTTTGGCATCTTTATATTGAGTGCAATGCTGTACGTTAGTTAAGCATGAAATTTTGAGGCCCTCGTATTGTGTTAAAGATTGAAGTAGGATATAGCTTTGTAAATATGCGAACTAGAATATATTTTCATAATCCCAATCAAATGATACAAATGCCCATAGGTCCAGCTTTGACCACTTGGGCTACCTTTGACAAGAGAAAGTACAAGTTGGAATGATACAACAAACTTTGAAAAATGCAATAATTCAATAAGTCTGATATATGGTTAAATAACAAAGGAAATTCAATAGCAAACTCCGACCCTCACTTATTTCAGCTTCCGTCTAAAACTCTCCTCCAATCTGATATTTCCAAACCTTGTCCGTAATCTTCCCAATCGACGCCCTCCAATACTGAGCAGCGCCCTTCTCAAGTCAGCCCATATTCAAAAACCGCCATTCTTCTTACTTACAGCATTAACACTCAGACCTCGAAACATGGCAGTGATAAAGAACCGCTCAGCCGGGCTCGTGTAGACGCGAACGCCATTGACATGCGCCTCATCTCGATTCAGCGGCCTGTACTCAGGCACACGACGATGCGGCAGATCGAACTCCGGGTGCGTCACAGGCGACGTTCGACAATCAGGCGATTCCTCGCGGGCTTGAGAGTGGTGAAGCTCATAGTCGCGGAGGATGGAGCTGTGAAAATCGCCGTTTTGGGTGTGCGTTACTGTAGTGGTCGACATGGTGAAAGATGAGATGTGAATGTGAAAGTTGAGTGAGATTCTGGAGCTGGAATTGATTGATAGACGTGTTTGTTGGTGAAATTACTGACGTTGCATCTTGTCATCTGCCGTTCAAAACTCTACCGGCTGATTCGGGGCATTATCGTTTGATGAGACCTCCACTCGGGATGTGGAGGAGTGCTACCCCGAGACCGCCCTCACCCGAACCGATGTGGAATCCGGGGTCCCCGGAGCCAACCCCAACTTGTCCCTCCAACTCTTGAGCTCTTAGCATCAAAATAGGGGTCTTCAAGTATCTGACCATAGTACTTGACATCTCCAATTTCCAACATCAGCTTAGTGCCCTACCATTCTCACTATTCACACAATGTCGAAATCACTCGCAGCTATTAGATCAGCCGCCATTGACGGGCGTCTTCACAACCCGTTCTACCGAAAAGATCAATTGCGGAATCTTCATACTGCGTTGGCGGATAAAGCTGTGCAGATCCAAGATGCTATTGCGAAAGATACGAAACACCAACCTGCTGAGGTGAAGGTTGAGTATTGGCTTGCTCTGCAGGCTATTGCTGAAGCGCATGAGTCGCTTGATCCGGTTAAGGCGACTGAGGATGAGTACGCGCTTACGAAGGGTCATGACGATGTTACTTGTCGGGAACCAATTGGTGTTGTTGTCATTGAACCCGCGTATCATGCTTTCTTTTATGGATTGATTGCAGCGTTGGCGCCAGCTCTTGCGGCTGGAAACTGTATTATTGTACAGGTAAGTTTCTTATGAAAATTTTGAGATAATATGAAATTAACGGGCATAGGCTCAAAACTCACTACGGGAAACACCAAAGATCGTGCTAGATCTGATCGCCAAATCTTTAGACAGAGATATCTTCACAGTCTCAAACCAAGAAGTCACAGCACAAGACATAAGCCTTCCTCACATCCGCGTCTCACAAAACGGCTCAGACGGCCCAATCCTCAAAGATCACCTCGTCTCAGACCCCGAAGCACCAGTCGTAGCATTCGTAGAACGCGACGCAGACATCCAAGCCGCCGCCAAAGCTCTCGTCTCAGCACGCTTCAGCCTGCAAGGCAAAGCCCCCTACGCCCCTGACGTAGTCCTCGTCAACGAATGGGTCAAGAAGGATTTACTACGCGCTCTTGTGCAGCAGAGCACTGAGTTCTTGGCTAACTCGCCGAACAAGTCCAAGGCTCCCAAGTCAGCGCTCTCGAAGGAGGTTGAGAAGGATGATTCTGTGCATGTTGTGCTTTCTGGGTCGAATGGAGTGATTCTGGATGTTGAGAGCAGGGAATCGAATTTGCTGAACCAAAAGATTGACGAGACGACGCTTATTGTGCATGCTGTTACGAGTATGGACGATGCTATTGATACTTCCAGAGAGTATGTACCGTATTCATTCTTCAGCTACGGACGACTGACTTTATTAGTATTGGATCTCTGGCCGCTGCTTATATCTTCACCAATCCCGCTATGGCCAAGTATCTATGCCAATTCGTAGATACAGCCGTCAGCTTCGTAAACCACATCCCCACCAAACTCCTATGTAAGTCCCAACCCCCTTCCCACACAATCAACACTAACAGCCTAGACTCCCCAACTGCACCATCCGGCATTCCTCCCCAGTCCGGAACCAACGACATCTATCACCAAGATCTCTTCTCTCGCCTAAAGCCCAAGTATCTCACCAGATCCGCTACTGACAGCAAACTCGACAAGATTGTCAACGCAACTTCAACCAGAGAGCTAAGTGTGTTGGATCAAGAGGCTACCAAGAGACTTCCTGAGATGAAGCGGAAGCTCAAGGGAACGCAGCTTGGTTTCTTTGAGCAGGGTATTGTGACGAGTCTGGTGTTTATTTTGACGACAGCTGTAACAGGGACGAGTATCCTTGGGTATTATGGCTATAGGTACTTGAGATCATGAGGGGCTTGGTTTCTTTGTAGTGGCGGAATTTACTTTGTATAGTGACTCCATAGCGTTCGAGATTAATTTTCTGATTAAACCTTCATGTACGCTGTTTAGACTATATTCATCCCAGTATCGCAGTCTCAAAACTGAAATAACTAGTAATTTGCGAAATCGCTCGTTCATAAATGGATCCTCAAACGATACTGAAAACCTGCCTCTTCCCAAGCCCATTCCCAAGCTTCGCCAACCCTTCCAATATCTCCCCATGCATAATCCCCTGAACAAAACACTCCCCAACCAACTCAAACTTCTCCTCCCCAATAGACCTCAACAAATACGGCACATTACCACCATCCAACAACACAATCAAATCTCCCTCCTTCGACCTCCAAGGGCATAATCCAAACAACCCCGAAGTCGTTACAAAGAAACAAGGTTCCATACACGTCGGAAGCTTATTCGTCTTGTAGTGCTCCAGATCCTTGCCCGCGCTTGGGTTCAGCACTTCAAGTGGTTCTCGCGAGCGGTAGTTCCAGTGAGCGCGCATATGATCTAGATATTTCATATTGCATGTCTCGTTGCTTTCCGTTCTGAAGCCATCTACAGTCAAGTTTCTGGACCAGAATGGTGATAGTGCACAGGGATCAAGTATCTTATCAAAGACTCTGGATAATTCACTTTGCTCTTCGACAGGTTTTTGGTAGGGATAGATATACTCGATGGGTGCGTGGCTCATACTCCTGATCTCAGTGATGTGAAGACCTGAAAGTCGAAGAACAAGAGGATCGTCCGTCTTTAGGAGCTCAAGATCTGGCTTCGTATCGCCTGCTGCTTTGAATTTGAAGCGGGCGTTCAAGTTGGCCTGAGTCCGTCTTGAACTTCCCTTGCTGTCAACAGACCAAGTTGGTCGGTCCGTCATTGGATCTTGGGCTTCGGGCCCCAGAATCTTTACCCAAGTGCGTGAAGGTTGACAATGGATAGACGATAGGATAGCCACTGAGTTGTGCTCTCGGATCCACCAGCGCGTAAAGTCAGCAAACACTCTCTCCTTGGACTTGTCGTAGTTGGGTCGAATCAAATCATCCAACTTCGTAGTGTCGTGCGTCTCGTTTGCAAAAGTGAGTAGAGCAAACAGTTTATCTCGAGGATCCGTCGCTTTGAGATCCAGACCCGAAAGAAAGACTTCTAGAATACTCGACAACTCATTCGTATCTTGTACTTCGATGGGAGTAGTCGGAACCTCCGTAGTCTTTCCCTTTGGTTTCAAAGTCTTCCAAATAGCCGCCATTGAAATCTGCTGTGAGACAATATGGGGGTTTTGGCTGGAGTATCCGGGGTTCTCAAGCCAGTTGCTGACTTGTACCACTTCTTCCCAGGGGACTTGCTCTCCCGAGCAGTGGATGAAGGGCTGTTTTGCTGATAGAGCTTCTTGAATCACCCAGACTCGGGTAAACCAGGGGTTTTCGTAAAGAGTGCTCATAAGGAATGATAGTTGGGTGTTTCCATACCAGCCAGCAAGATCGATGATTTCCCTCGTCCAGTTTTTCAAGTGAATGTCGAAAACTTCCAACATCCCCTTGAATGAGATGGCCTTTCCCTCATCCTTCTTGCTCTGCTCATAAGCCCGAATCTCCTCAAGGGGAGTCGAGTGGGCTGTCCCAGCACAAGAACATTGCTCGCCGCCTTGGCATAGCCTGGAGTTTGAGTTGCAAATATCTCGGATAAGCTTCAAGCAAGCTTCGACGCCATGATTATCCTCTCCCAGCCAGATATGGACGACCGAAGCCAATGAGTAGATCTGACTCATGAGCGTGACCTGCTGGGCTCTCTCTTCGAGATCATCTTGGTTGATGCACACGGCATCTATCCATATCACCAGTGTTTCTCCCTCAAGTCTCAACCGACGAAGTGCTTGGGCAGCAGACCTTCCAATACTAAAAGGCATCGCTTCCCTTCCATCGTCAAAGTCACCCTCTTTCGATAAGAAAATATCCTCTCGCTCAGTAGGATCTCCCCAGCAATACGACAAGGCGTGGAAGTCGATCCCTTTTGACTCGACTTCCTTCAAGCTTGCCAACCGAAAAGAGCATTGGATCGGATCATCAAAAGCTCCTGGCTCAACATGAAGGAGTCGGATGTCCTGCCTTTCGACGCTCAACGCCCCAGCATAATGCGACGCGTTTGAGGTAAGTTGTAGGGCTTGAAGATCCTCCTCCAACTCCTTAGGTTCATATTCAATGTTGATGCTTCCCTCGTCGATGATGTTCACCCAAGCCATGTACATAGCTCGAGGAATCAGCTGAATGACATCGCCAGGTCGAAGCGCCTCGATCCAGAGTCTTCGTCTGGGTCCATGGAAAACAGTCCATCTATCAGACCAATTTTGAGGTTCATCATTTGCCAGACGGTTGTTGAGCACGGTAATCGTGCGTAGATCTCCACGTCCTTCTGGGCGTTTTACTGAAGCGTCCCACCAGGTGTAAGAAACTGCTTCTGATCTGTCTGCCCAGCCTTTGTAGCACGTTAGTTACCTCCGATGAAGATGAAACCTGTGTGCTGACCTTGATCGCGAGATATGCCACCGAAAGTAACCGCAGTCACTCTCTTTGCATCTTGCGGCACTTCCAGCTCAATGTAGGGACGTTCGGGACAGTGATCATGGACCTGAATGGCATCCTTGCGCTCAACTAAACATGTTTTCATTTCGGATCTCATATTGCTTCAGAAGGAATAAAATCAATCTGATAGATCTCCTCAAGTTTCATGGATGAGCTTGAGTTATTAAAGTTGATGTTGAGAGGAGGGAGCCAGAATGTCAGCATCACCCATGCTGAAGTGTCGCTAAACAGCCAGTAAGAGACGCGGATGTTGAGCAAGGCCTGACAGGGCTGAGTACATGGGCGCAGCCGTGATCCTGGGGGCTCGGCAGATAATTCCATAATTAGGCCTCCGATGGTGATGCCCCGATAAGGAAGAATGCTTAGAAGAGGTTATTTAATTGTAAAACTTGCAATTTATGTAGATAAAATTAACACATAGTTTTATAATCCATGCAATGCCCCATCTGGGAGGTCAAAGGATCAAGCCTTTAATGTCACCAAACTACCTCGCTAATCTTGAAATGGCTCATGAGATCCTTGTAGAGAGATCCACCTGGTGAGGGACGACATCCTAACGTTAGTAACCCAAGAGTGACCCGGCTTATAAAACCCATACAGCTCTTCTAGGGCTTAAGAAATCCAAGTACCTCGATCCTGAGCAACAAGAATGTTCAGTCAAATCAGCCTCAGCTCAGGAGACTTTAATGGGAGTTTATTTTATTCTTAAGAATCCCTCACTTCAATAAAAGTCACCACTCAATCCATCCATTGCCACGGCACACTTAGAGGCCACAACATCAGGCATATCCGCCTTCTTCCTCGCCCCCTCAACTGCACTCACAAAAGCCCTCGGATTCTCCAACTCCCTACACATGACCCCACTACCCGTCTCAATCAAGCTCTGCCCTTCCCTCACATACCACGCAATATGCATCGTGTCAGACCTCTCGACAAGAAACTTTAGCTGTTCATCTACTCCCGCTCTCGCCAACGTCGCTCCGTAGGCGTCGTTGTGCTGTAGGAGAATGGCTGATGAATTGTACTGGAATATGTCATCTGGAAAGGCTGTCATCTTGCTGAATATCCGCGCGGTTATCTTGGGCGGTACGTTTGGATGCCGGGATAGATAGCTTATTGTATCTCGCCGGATCTTCACGTCGTCGTCGCTGAGAAACTCTGCAAGAGCGTGAAGGGTTCTTGTGTCGGGCAGGAATCTCTTGTTCTCACGAGTAAGCATCTTGATCATGCAATCCCTTCCTTTGGGTTCTCTGTGTGTTAGGGCCTCGCAGCAGGCTGCCACAGCTTCATCAAGTCTGCCGGGAATTTCTGGGTGATGGATCCAATACGTAAGAGCATTGAGTCGTATGAGATGATCCTTGTCATGCAGGGCTTTTTCAATAGTTTGCAGCACAGTCTCCTGACATCTGGCTGTTTTGTAAACAGTTTGAAACACCAAGTCTCTTTTCGCTTCATCTTTGGAATCTAGATGGGACTCTATAGCCCAGTAAAGCCGTTCATTTAGATCCAGTTGGTGACTTTCCAAGGTCTTCATCGCTTGTCGACGTATGGGCTCGTAATCGTCCACCAGACACTCAATAATTGCTCGCAACACAGTCTCGGGAAGTTTAGATTGACCATCTAACAATAATAGCGCCCCCCGCCGGATCTTCTGATATTCAGATCCAAGATACGGGATGACCTTGTTGAGTGCCACTTCAGGGAACGGCGGCATAACATCTGAGAACCCTCCAGGGATAAATAGGGGCTTTTGGCGCCCTTGCGGTGCAGTCGTCTCATCGTTGAAACAGCATATCATAAGTTCCATCACTCTCTCGGATAGAGACTCCTGGGATCTCAGGATCTTTTCCGCTACCAGTCGTATTTCTGAATCAATGTCCAAAGTTCCAACCCTCAAGAACTTGACAAGCAAGCATAGCGTATCATCCATGTAGGATAGCTCGCTTCGCCCCTCAAGTACTTTGATGGCAGCAAGCTGGACTGTGCTGTTTGGGTTATCCAGATGATCAGATACGGCTCTCAGATCTTCGATCTCAAGATTTGTCTGTCGAGCTAATGCATCCAAAGAAGCCAGCCTGATGACTACATCATCTCGCAAAAGGCTCGCCAAGATCTTGTTGATAACCTTTCTCGGTAGTTTCTGGTCTGAGTAACCAAGCGCTAAGGTTGCAATAGCGGCATTCTCTGGATCTTGGTATTCGATGACCTTCAAGCCAGTCTGTACAAGATCCACGCCGCCCCTTCCTTTCTTACCACCTTGATCCTCTGTCGCCTTCAAAGTCAGGTACTTCGTCCAGTAAGACTCAGCTGTCAGGATGTCAAGGACCCTCTCTCTTACGACGCGTGCCTCTTCTGGTCTGCATAGAAACTTTGCCATGCGATCAAGAGTCGACTGGGGAAGGTTCTTCTGTCCGCTCAACCTTACCATGGTCCGCTGTCTTAGACTAGTATCGTCAGAGTCAAGAAGGGCAGATATAGCTTCGATATGGGTCGCTATAATCTCTGGATGATCGCTCAGAGCAGAATGAACACCAGATGTGACCCAAGGGTTCCGATTCTCAAGACTCAGGCTTAATGCAAGGCTTACACTTTCTGCCCAGTACTCTGGCGGACCAAGAGCTTTTATTATCGTAGAAACATCATTCTCAAGCACGGGTCCGCCATACTTTTGTGTCTTCTCAGACCCAGCCTTTCTGAGCCGACATGTCAAAACGTGCTCGAATTCTAGTGGGACTCGAGGCCCTGACCTCATCTTCTTCTTGTAAGCCATCAACGCGGCTCTGAAGGTGACAGGATCCTCCTTGTGCAATAGTATTAACAATGCTTTGCTGGGGAACTCGGGTTCGTCGGCTAATGTACCCTCTTGGAGCTTCCTGCTTTGAGCTTGGAAAGTAACCCATCTCACTAAATGAGCCTCAGAGCGACTTCTATGACTTTTGAGTCTTTCCGATGATATTGAAGGACACAGTTCCGCGAGAAAATGCATTGTCAGTCTCTGATGGGCTATGCCTATCAAGTCAAGTGGCTTGGCGTCAATGGCCTGGAGGAATTGCAACGCCAGTTCATCGGAGCCGTTCCTCCCTGAATGCAACAGTCCCGTCACAAACCGCCACATGATATTGTAGCGAGATGAGTATTTGTTTTGGGAAAGGAAGTCCTTCGGCTTTGTAGCTGTGTGAGACGAGGTTCTTGAATACCATTTTGCATTTGGGTTGAAGTTGATGCAGACAAGATCCGTCTTGTTTTGTTGCAACCAGATGCGCACAAAGTATCGGGCAGCAAAGTATTCTTGTAGAGTCAGGTGCAGGAAGTGATAGGTACAACTCGGCTTTCCCACTGACGAGTCTGAGGTTCGTAGAAAGGAAAGCTTTGGTAAGGTATTATTGACAAAGGTAGATTGTGTGTTGGTGTATCGGCAAATGGCATTGACGTGTTTGTCTTGGAACTCGACAATGTTATTACACAGTCCAGTAAACGCGAGTTGTTCTACAACTCTTATTTCATCGCCGATCAGTTCTTCAATCTCCTTGTCAAAAACTTTGTCCTTCTCAGTTGAAGCTGGACTAATCTTTGACTTTCCCAATCGCACGATATCCTTGCTCCACAGACCTCTTTCGATCGATTGGTAGAGGTCCGTCATGGTCTCAGGGCCTTGGTTGGAAACTTGATCCCAGCCATAGCAAAGGGCATCGAGCTGAATGGGGATGCGGACGAGGTCTTGGATGAGCGGGCGAGACGAGAGGAATGTCTGAATATCTTTGTGTCTTTCGGGTTCCATGTGCTTGACGTATTCGTAAACCTGATCTGTCGCAAAGCCGATCATTTCGAGTTCTAGATCAAACGCCTGTATGCAAGATCGGATTGGAACAGAGGGACGAGACAGTGCTAGTACATTGGGTTGGTTGAGAAGGCATATGACAAATCTTGCGAGATCATCGCCGGGCTGTAACAAATGCCAGACCTCATCCAGGCCGTCGAGCAGAAACAATGTCTTACCGCTGGCGGGGTCAGTACACGCATCTTGCAGCGCTCCAGCAAGGTCGCTGCATTTTGAATGCTGCGAGAAGAATTCATCACAAAAGAGTTCCTTGAGGTTGTTTCCTCTATCTCGTGATAGCAGGTTGCGTAGTCGAACCCAAAGAATGCGATCAAAGTGTTGCCTCCAGACCTGGTTCTGCACAAAGTCGTGAACAGCTTTCTTGCAGAACGTCGTCTTTCCTACGCCAGCTTGGCCACGAATGAGAATTCTCGTCGAGTGTTTCGATGCCGCGCCATGAGCCCGCGCGGCGCTGAACAGGTCGTGAAATCTGACCCTGACGCCGCCGTCTGGACCCTGCACATTTAAACGCCGAAACAAGGACAGATTTTTGATTTTGTTGGTGGGTGTGAGATTTGAAAGTCGAGAAGTCTGGTTCCTAGCGTGAGGTATAACCATGAGATTGATGTAGCATTGTTCAAGAGGGAGTCGCTCGCCTGACAGTCGCTCTATTTCGAGGTTCTCTTTGCTGTAACAATGCTGAAGAAGCCAGTCGTCGGCCGCATTGAGATAATCAAGTCTTTCCTGAGTCTCGGGCGATTTCTCCGATGATTCGACGTGTTGACCAGGCTCTTCTGAAGAGAGGTTGACAATTGCTGAGTGCATGTCTGTCAGCCTAGACCATAAGATCGCAGTCGCTCTTAACGTCACGGGTTCAGAAGCGCTGCTTGAAGATTTGATACTTGACTCGCGAAATATGTGTAGGTATAACAAGAGTTTCTAATGAGAAGATAAGGAATGGATGCTTCCATCAAGACCCCTGCTAGCCTGGGCTTCCTAGGACTTCCCCCCAATCTGATCAGCCTTGATGCGCCACAGCGCTAACGCGGAACCATTTTCAGCCCAGAGTGCACTACTACAACACCCACGATAGGCCAGATGGCCTCGATATCTGCGCTAGAGATACTCAGCCGCACTAGGTTGACTGCAGAACTCTCACGATCTCCAACTAGGCAAGGCTTTTACCCCCAGGGCCTCTTATGAAGCGGAACAGCAATGGCGAAAGTTGAAACAAGGTAAGTCATCTTCTTTGTCTCATGGCTAGTAGGTAGAGGGGCATTACTGTCTCATCAACTCCGATGAGGCATAATCCCGCAGCAAGGAATATCAATATAAGCCTACAGTAATTTCTCTAGTCAAGCTCCTGCCTTGACCTATCAGCTTGCTGAAATTTCAGGACTTGTATTTGCTTAAACCACGATTTATGAACCACATTTTCCTCAATCATATGTGATCACCACCACATCATCATCAAAGGAAACATGTCTTCCACCAATACCATTCAACCTCGCTCGCCGTTCCCTTTCCTCACGCTCTCTCTTCTCTCGGCAAACACTGCATTCAGCAGGAATCCTTGTCTCAGTCAGTTCAAGTCCAAGACTGCATTGTCCCAATTTGTCGGCGTCGACTTCATCACATGTGGTATACGATATGACCTCATCCCACGTGGCTCCGCATCTGCACTCTCTAAATCTAGTATTCTTGACACACATCTTCCGCTTTAAGTCTCCCTTTGAATACTAAATGAGGTGGGGTTAATTGACTTAGGAACGGTACTCTGTAGTCTGTTCGGGCTTTTGGTATGATATATAGTTGTTGAAGAGTAGAAGAAGCAGCCTTACATCGTAACTGAGGGGGTCTACTATTTATAAATAAAGCCTGTTATACCGTGTGGCTAGGCCTGATTGCGGGTGCAGTGATTACATTTAATCATGAGGGCAAAAAGGCAAGGCTTTACACTCAGAGCCCTTTTGTAGATCTACTGAGAAACCATCTCTAGATGGCCTTTATCACTGTTGCGTTGTCCGCCACTTTCACACAAACAAACAACAGCCAAACACTATCATGCAAAAGCATGTTTGGAGAGCCATCACAGACTTTCCTTGTTCATGACTCACAACGTGAAAGCTGAGTTGCGTCTTACCCTTTACCAGGTGTCACGGCCGAATCGCTTGCATCAGCACTCCATAATGCCAAACGCAACCCTCCCCGAGTAGTCGAGTCATGGCGCGCCCACGCCCTCAAACAACATTCCAAGACTCTTCACTATTCACCGTCATATCATCAGTCGCCACACTAGCACCATCATCCTCCTTCTCCCTCTCCTCCTTGTCCTCATCCTTCTTCTCGTTCTCGACCTCCGGCTCAGCCTCAGGCCACGCCGCGATCCATCGCCTCCTTCTCTCAGCCTCGACTTCTCGCACGCGCTTGGTGTGGCAATCTATGCACTCGATGGGTTCAGTGACGCTGCGGTAGCTCATCCCGCTACGGCAGAGGCCGAGCTTGTAGATGGAGACTTTGTCGCAGTTGATGTTGCGGATGATTTCGCTCTTGTACTGTCTGCAGGCGGTGCAGCGGCGGATTTTTCTGACTTGCTCGCACATTTTTTCGGTGTCTGGCTTGGCGAGGATCTGCTTGTGTCAGTTTCCGGGAGTGAGGCTAGGGATATTGGATGGAAGAGGCGAAGTCTTACTGATATAGTTTCCGAGGGCCTCTGAAGATGCGATGCTGGTTGTGTAGGTTTCAAGGCGTATGTTGTTTGAGGATGATTTGCTGCAGCTTATTTTTGATGAGTCTGAGAATCAAGGAGTTTTGATGTTGAGAAGAAACAGTGGAATAAACAGACGATAGAGAGGGCAACGCATTCATAGCTGCAGGTTGTTTGAATATTCCACCACAGATAGCCAACAGTGAAAGCCATTGGCCTAAATGAAACTTCACTTGCTCTGCTTATCACTGCCACGCATTGTTTAGCGCAGTAACCGATACTCACCACCGCTAAGAATTTCGAGTCACTTGTCATCAACTCCATTTACGACTCTTCTGGCAATAACGTTTATTTTAACTACCTCTACCTAGGTATTCGAGGCATGAATATGTCATTCTTATAACTCCCGCCTCCTCCCCTCTTGCTGCTTCTTTATACATTTGTCACATATCTCCCCACTATGTCGTTCCGTGGTTCTTGTGACGCCCTTGCAACCTTTCTCAGGGTCTTGTGCATCCACGCATTGATCAAAGGTATACCAGTCGACGATGTAGTTGCCGCAGTCATCGCAATACTGCGTGTGTGTTGTTGCTATACACATCTTTTTCCTTAAATTAATACTGTTTTGCCTGGATGTAGGAGTTCAAGTTCAACGCACCATTTTGGCAACTATTTATATTCCTCATCACGTGGTAAATTAGGTAGTTGAGGATCGTGGCTGAGAGCTTAAATCAGCGGACAGAACTTAGAACTTAGTTAGTTAGCTGGATGCTACTCCAAGCCCTTCCTGAATATTCAGTGACAAAGTAGGTAATTGTTAGATTTTATCTTTTCACCACAGTGATAAAGCTTCTTTTTAAGAGGCACTCACTCTCGCTGTTATTTGAAGTGGAAACCCGTGGTCGAGAACTTCAATCACTCTAGAGAAACTCAAAATCGATCAGTGAATCGGCTTCAACGTCTTAAGTGATTTATTCAGCTACTGTTTCCGAAAAAGACCTCGTCTAAGTACGGCAAGATGCCTCGCTACCCCTGTGACCAGGCCAGGTAACAGAACAACCAAACCCAGCATCCCTCTTATCGTCCCGTACGATTTCTTCTGCGTCTAGCCTCCTCACATCTCGGGCACAAAGAGCGAATGATATTTTCAATATGATAGGCTCTTGGACATCGCCGACCAGGGACCAGGTAAGCACAGTCAGTAACTTTGGCTCGTCCGGGTGTGTGCCTACCGCAATCCATACAAACCCATACTGGATGTTCGTAAGTGCACATTATGTTAAAGCGATAGGAAGCTTTTGAAGTCCGGTGGTTTGTTGGAGGATGATTGAACTAGTGGTTGTTGGGAGAGGCAGAGCAGGATCTTGAGACTTCGGAATCTGACTCGACTCTAATCTCAGGGGAATGCATGTACTTATAGTTATTTCTAGTGACTGAAGAGCTGGCCATCCGTACTGCATTCAAATGCTTTGTGATGACTATATAGAGTGTGGTCTCATGAGAATTCACATCAGATTCACTTAAGCTGACCTAACTACCCGTGCATAACAGTGAAATTGGTGATTCTCATATCTGACTCCCCGCCACTCACCATCACTTCCCAGTCTGACGCAACGCATGAAGCGCCGCCATACGCTCTTGTTCCTCCCGAAGTTCCTTGCATTTATTGCACTCATGTTCGACTCTCTGAGACAGCTGCCGCAGACCATTCTCACAGGTCCCTTGCTCCTCATACTCGGCACACTTGTCAAGCTTGAACCATGTACGTAGGAGATAGTCGCAGCCTTTGCAGCGTTGCTCAACGTTTGTTTTCCAACACATCTTTTGGTTTGAGATTTGTTTAAGTTTATATTGGTATTGTCCAACGGTAGGTTGTCCATGGAGATAATCTAGGTGTTTTATAGTTATCCGTTACATATTTAAATGGCCCATATTCACCTCAGTTTATTCATGGTTAGTAACTCCTATACAGGCTTGAGGCAACATTTATTCACTCAGCTGCTACTTGTCTCTGTGTAGGTTATAGCTTCACTTGTCGCTACGGCAAGGCCAGGTCCAGGCAACACGAAGTAAATGACGGTGATGTCTGTGACAAGCCAAGCTCCAATGCCATTAAAGCCCCGAGATGCTGTCAATAGTCACAGCGAGTTAGTTCTTTAGCTCTCATCTGGGGAAAAAAAGCTGGACAATTTTGAGTTGAAAGAATCACATAATGAAGTGAAAGACAGAGTCAAGTGAGCCCTCGATAGCGCGGCATCACTATTGAAACTCGTGCCGCTGGCATCGATTTGCCTTCTAACCAGTAGCATGGCTGTTGTCATCTTCGGAGAGTCAGCATCAATACTTGGGAGAAGCCAGTGATTTCCACTTCTTGGATCACGTCACGAAATTTCTACAAACCAAAGATTCATCTAATTTAAAGCAAGACTTAAACAACTGAACAAGGCGAGGTGACCCGGACGATTCTTGAAAGAATACCTGACTATGCAGAAAGGTATTATCACTCCGCTTTTGCTGATGTTATATGGACAACCTTTATATTCCCGACCTTCCTAAATACTAAACATTTCCCCTTTCACTCATCCTTCCACAAACAGATTCTCCAATGCATCCCTCCTCTGGTAACTTAGATATGGTTGGGCAACATGTCTGCCAGCTCATCAGTATCCATCTTATCATCTTCTTCTTTGCATTTCAAACACCTTACCTCGATGAACTCCAACAGACTCTGAACACCATTCGGGCAGAGATCATAGTTTTGAAAGAAATTGCCTGCTTCGCAACGATCAAGAGTCATATCTGTTCCCAGCTCTTTGTCGCAGACTTCACACTTCATCTGGAAGTAATTCTCTCGACACATGGTTTGGGTTCTGGATCTGGCGGAGATATGTTGAGCAATGGTATATAGTAGAAAGATGCTGGGATGTTGATCTTGTTGCTGCTTTTGTACGGGATAAGCCGACAACAATGCGTCTTCGAATATAGAGTATAGAGATATTGTCAGGTGACGGTAGTGGAGATCTTGGCTTGGTTCTGATAGCAGCTGGGATCCTTCAGACCTTTGCATCTGCTGCTGCTGCGGGATGAACTAGGTATATATAAGGAGGTTTCTTTGTTCTTCCACTTGGAACCCGAACATTCTGCAAGCCGAAAATTCCAACGCTTTTTTGCTGAGGATGAATAAGCTTGTCGCGTTGCCATGGAATCCGGATGTCCTATAACGCTGTATATAGTTTAGGCTGGCTTTTGATTTCTATCATAGCCATGTCTTCCCCAAGCTATTTTCCTCGTCGGAGACTTGCCTTTATACCCAAACTCTCATCGAGTATGCGAGGCTCTTCACGAGCTTCTTCAATGTTTGTATCGCCAGTACTGTAGCACCATTTTGTTCAGCTGCGTTGTTCAACCTTTAGGTGGTCTGAATCAGTCACTAGCCAGCTACACGCTGTTCGGACTCTCTGTGTAGATTGAACATTAGCCACTCCTTGCACTCAGTAATTGTGACGGGCATCTTTCCGATTGAGGAAATCCCAAGTCATCCCATGCAGACGCGAGCATCATGGTGTTGCACCGCATGTCGTCCGCATCTGATCATTGGTAACTCCCCTTGGACTTTTTCCAATACAATAGTGACAAACCAAAACCGACATGTGATATGATTATTCTAATCAAGGTAGCGGGCGTCGGATAGACAATCACACAGCTTGATTCGTGTGACGTCGGCCGCGATACCAACGACCCTTTCAAAGCCCCTGTTTTCACAATTGGGGGCCATAATTCACAGGCTCTCCAAAGTCGCATCTACACGTGCATCCCTGTAATTGGCGAGGCCTCTTTTTGGTACTTCAGTGCGACCAAGACGCTGATAAAAACATGATTTGCCTATTCGGTGCAGCTGAATCATACCCCTGCTGCATGGATGCCTAGTGAGGCTTTCCAGGGTCTCGGTACCGCGAGCCTCGTTGCGATTCAAAAAGCCTCGTAAGCCACCAAAACGCAAAATAAATGCAGTTTTCTTTTATCTTTTGTCACTATCACTGAGTTTCTGCGTCACAAGTACAAAGCGACCAATCACAGCAAACACTCATCATGTGCACTGAACACTTTACGCACTTTTACTGCATGTACTGCAGTGTTTGCTTCAGAAAGGGATATGAATGGGAGATTTGTCGGATTGCGCAACAGACTGAGTCAAAGGCTATGGGATCGTGTGGATACACGGATGATGGGGTTGTTGCGAGCGTGTCGGAATATTGTCAGCAATGTCCGCCTGATGATAGGAAGTGGAACAAGGTTACGCTGAATGGTGAAACAAAGAGACAATTGGCTTGAGGAATTGTGTGATTTATATGACGATCATTCTTTGTTTGCTCTGAGGGGGAATGGGCTTAACGACGGCACATCACGACTACAAACAACTCTTCAACAATCACCGATGGATCTCATCTTCCCTTGCCCTCCAAAATGTTACTCCCCCCCGGGCTGCAACACGGAGTCAAGATTCCATGTACTCCTTGTCATTCACTGTCATCGCCCTCAAGATATGGCTATAAAGTCCCCCTGTCTAACGTTCCTCCTCTACTCCCCGACCACGAATTTCGAATCTGCCTAGTCTGTGTATCTGTATCCCAACTCACAACTTAATAATACCCATTCCCCTCACAATGTGCTACCACGTAACAGTCAACTACATGTGCTCAGTATGCAGCAACAGAATCGACTCTGACAGACACAGTCTGAGATGTCAGCGAGCTTGCCGTTCTTCAATAGGAGTCTTCGGGTCGTGCGGGAGTAGATACTCAGAAATGATATGGAATTATCAAGAGACATGTAGAACCTGCACAAATCCTAAGGAGCCGGAGCTTCCCGGTCCTGAGCACTTTGTTCTCCCGCGATTGCGCCCGCCTTACTAGGTAGGTATCCAGGGACGGCTTAGAGATATGGGCCTTGATATCATGAGTATGTCACTGGGATCGGTGAGATGTGGCTTGTGCGAGTTGATTGTTTTTAGCAACGGCGGTGTGGCAGTGAATAGGATAGGTAAGGCTTTGCGCTGAGAGCTTGTAACGTATTGTAATTGTACTTACTATGTTACTACAGAGCCATCTTGCGACACTATCGGGTTATTTTGACGAATCACATTTCGCATTATCTGGACTGAAAATATGCAGTGAATCACTGGGCGATGACTTTTCCACCATTTTCAAAATTCGTGATTAAGTGCCTTCAGAAGATAATTCTCATAGCTTTCATCCTCTTCAGTTCGCATCCGCTTGGATTTCTATAAATATCGCCTTCTCCTATCAAGACCTAATTTCCCTTGATCTTAATTCAAACGCCCAGTAACTTCTATCAAACCAGGAGACAAAGAAAGCAGGATCAATCGACATCTCAAAATGTGCCACGATCTAACTATTCATTACATGTGCCCCAGCTGCGGGAACCGGTGGAACTTTGAGAAGCACGGTCTTATGTGCAGGAAGGCCAGCGAAACGAGGAGCAGGCTGTTCGCATCGTGCGGGAATGAATATCCAGTGACGTTGTGGAATCAGGAGGAGATCTGTGAAGAGTGTTTGGCGCGTGGTCAGCTATATCCTCCGATTGAAGTCGTTATAAGGCGGTAACAGGCCCAAGACTTCGGAATGTTACTGATAGTAATATCTTCTTCTAGCGTATGTAGCTGCAATTTAAATCTCACTTGGGGGATTATACTTATTTAAGTTGTGACTCCTTGTAGGTCTTTGCTTTGGGTGACAGCTAGTGGCCCGTCTAGTAGTGCTTGCTCAACAAGGCTGCAGTGTCAAACACTGCATTGCATTGCGATCTCGACAAAAGAAGGCTCTACAAAGAAGTCCAGAATCTTCTTGGACCAAATATCAACTCCAGATCTCTCCAGCATCGCCCTCAACCTTTTTCTTCCCTCTCATCCACAGCAACCACGACATCAAAACCGCCACCATGTGCGTAGCCATAACCCACGTCTTCTACTGCATGCGCTGCAACAACGAGATCTACGAAGAAATGGAGTGTCAAGAGTGTCCGCTGTACCACCAGAACAAGCGCTGCGGAAAGACCGAGGTGAATTTGAGCTTCAAGTGCGAGCCCGAGCTTTGCATCCTGTGCGCCTCGTTTCCGCCGGATAGTCAGGTTCCTTTTTTGTCGCAGCCTCCGCAGGGTAGTACGTCTACTATTATGCGACATTTGAGACTTACGTACGGTCGGCGTTGATAGAGGTCGGGTAGATGTGAGTTATTCACTGAAGGTGTGCGTTGACATTTGTTGACTCTGTACAGGCTTTACAACTGCCGCCCGGAATAATACAGATGAACTCAGAACCTAACAGCCAACACAGCGTTACGGAATGAATATTACAGGCTCTGCTGTAGAGATAAAGACTCGTGATCAGTTGCGAGAATATCTTGGCTGTTAGGACGACGATTGGATCCCTGACGAATTTGCTCCATTTTGGTAGCCAACATCACAATCGCATTGGACCTTGGGCTAGAGTTTTGCCGGCCTCTATCACTGAAAAAATAAACCCAAGCTCATTGCATCTCAATATAGCCACTGATATCCTGTGATGATTCAAAGTAGATGCTGTTGTTCTCTTTTCATCCATATGTTCAGAACGTTTGCACAATGTGAATAAGTCATGTTCAGCACGACAAAGCCATTACACAATTAATGTCTCTGTGTTCATGAGCGAGCCCCTTCCCTTTTACGAACAACACCAAGGCCAGTCACGGTCGGTTCATCACGATCTCGACTATAAATTAGACCCGCCTTCTGTCCTTTCCAATCAATCCATCCTTCACCTCAATCTCCAACTTCCTCCACACTTCACAATCCACTCTTCACCACACACAACCCATCCATACCCTCCATCGCTATACTATTCACCATGTGTCGCATGATCAACACCACTGAGGCCTGTGCCAGCTGCGGCAAGACCATTGGCACGAACCTCAAGCGGGACAAGTGCCCGCACTACGGCACTACTAAATGCAAGCAGGATAATGTATATATCACGAAGAAAGTCTCCGCGAGCAACTGCTCTAAGTGCTCCTCCAAGGATGGGAAGAAGAGTGGGAAGAAGTGAATGGGAGGTTCTGGTCTGTCTTGGGTGGCGGAGGGGGTTGAGCCCTGCGTTTTAATAGCACATCGGACAAGATAGGAGCAGGTCGCCTTTTCATGGAATTAGATAGGTAGTCAGTTGCTTGGAAGGGTATTCTAAAGCTGGCTCTTAGGACGATAAAACATGATTAAATTCTGAAATTTTCAATTTGTGCCGTGACCTCAAAATATTCTCACGGGGCTCATAATTCATGAAATGGGCCTTTGGCTGACTTTCCTTATTTTTAGATCCCTGATTCTTGATCATGGCATCAGATATGGTGATTGAAAGCTCTTCATGGAAACTTGGTGAAGATCTTTTTTCGGCCATACTCACCCAGAGAGCAAGTGACAATCCATAAAGCTTCATGCTGCTCGACTCACCTGCCCATTGACTTCAGTGTTTAGCGGTCGTTAAATGAGTATATAACCTCCCTCTCAATCCCTTCCATCCAGACCACACAAATGTACACCACATCTTGCCAACGAGACAACACTCAAACAATCCAAATTGACAACTATTGTTCCAAACTAACAACTCTAATTATTCTTCGCAATGTGCCTTGTCTACCACGTCAAGGTAACATGCCAGAAATGCAGCAATCATATTAGAACTGACATGGATCGCCAGAAATGCAATAAAGCAAACAAGGGAGAGCGATGTCTCAAACAATACAAAAATGGGGGTGAGCAAAAGGAGAGTGAGTTGGGATGCACAGTTTGCATAGCTGCAAAGATGAAGAAGCAATAGCCTATATTAGACTGGGGTGTAGCTAGGTAGTTTCGTCTATAGGTTTGTTGCTCTTAAGAGACCTTGAAGTCCTGTGACTCTTGGTGGCTCAGAATGATTATACAAACGTCGCTTCAGTCATTGCGACTCAACATTGGATGTGATCAAATGCTGTTTGAATAAGCAAGATTCAAGCGCTCTCAGCAGAACCACAAGTATAAATACCACTGCACCCACCTCCATCCTATCTCCAAGATCTCCATTCCTTCTCACCATCCATCCCTTCTCTCTACACTCAAAAACATCTACCACTGCTAAAAACAAACTCTGTGCTCTGCTCAAACATGTGCTTCATTCACACCACCCGGCTCGTCTGCATGAAATGCGGCCATCAAAACCCCGTGCCTCGAACAGCCCGATGCAAGGACGCTGACAACGTTGAAAACCCTTGCAAAAAGCGGCGTATGCAAACCACTACCGTGATCGATTCCTCCAAATGCCCGGAGTGCAAGGCCAAGGCGGCTAAGGCGAAGGAATGCAAGACTGAGGCGGAGGGGGAATGAACGCTACGGGCTTAAGGCAAAGGAATCATGATGGGATCAAGTTTGGGCTTTGGCAACAAAAGAGGTGAATTGTGTGGCGAAGCAATCTAAGTGATAGTCACAATACTATTTGTTGTCTTTTTTGATAGCCATGTCTGTGAAACATTGCACAAGTCTGACATGTTGACTCAACCATTTCCTCACCGTGACCCATCTGGACACCGACGATAGAATGAAAAAGCCACCGTGACACTCCAGCCCTTCAACGTCGTTGTGCATATATAACTCCGTAACTCAAGCCCCCTACTTTCCTATCATATCTCTCCTCGCAGAAATATATCTCCACTCGATCAACATGTGCAACCTAGTCTTTACTAAATACCGCTGCCGAGTCTGCGACCACATCATCGACCATGAAACCGTGACAGAAAAGTGTAACTCTGCCAAGAAATCGGGCAGAGCTTGCGTAAAGCAGAAGATAGTAGCTTCGACTATTCATACAGACCAGAAGAATTGCAAGGACTGCGTTAAGAAGAAGAAGGAGGGTCAGAGGGGAGTTAAGCGTAAGCTTTGGAGGTTTGGCTTTGGGATCTAGATAGACCATATTCGCCTAAGAACCTTGGATAGGTAGTTCATTACTCATCAAGCTCTTGCCTTGAAGGTCTCGGTGACGCTGCATGTCTTGGGCTGAGGGTTTATGGAAGGCAGCGCCCGCAGTTCGTGATACAGAGCACGGCATTCGGTAACTTGACGGTTCGTCGGTGAAACACATCAAGATAAGGACTTTACATAAACAGCAGATCAGCTTCTTTTCCCCCATTCACCTCTTAACAATAAGATATCCACTCTCTCTTTTTACCCTTCTCGTCGACCAAAAGATCCAAATGTGCACTATCCAGAGTACAGGCTATCTCTGCAGGAAGTGCTCCTACCTCGTCTCCATGCCCCTAGAAGAAATAAAATGCGCTCATTTTCTTGAAAAGAGATCCGGTATTTGCGTTACGACAACAAGACATGATACTATCTATGTTCACGAGGAGGAGTGTTTGCAGTGCAAGGAGGCGAGGACGAACGCGAAGGGCAAAGGGAAGGCGGATAGTTGATTTGTTTGGTCAGAAGACGAGTTCAGGGTTGTTGTGTTCTGTATGAACCAACATCCAAACGATCACGTCATGGTCTGGGGTCAGTTCGATACCTTGTTCGTATGAACGGAAGGCTCTGTATTCGAACTGCCATAGTGTCCAGCTTGTAGCTCCTTGTTCTGGGCGAAACATCAATCCCTTCAACACTTTTCTGCGATGAACGAGGAATCTCCTACGTACCCCTGAACACATAAATAAAACATCGCTTTTCTCTCTTATAAATACAGCAGGTTTCCCTACTCGATTACCGTCTCCCATCAACACATCATCCACAAACATCCTCAACTAACACAAAGAGTCAACCCCCCACAAACACAAACAAAACAAAACATCACAAACCCAACATCCTCACCAAACCAAACTCACCAACATGTGCCAACTATCCAGCACCGCTACCATTTGCGAATACTGCCGCCATCTCATCAGCTACACCTCCAACAAGTCCTTCTGTCCTCTTGTCATGAACCCCGCGACGAGGATCCCCATTGAGGAGATGGAGGACAGAGCTTGTCTTGAGGAGCCAGAGGATTTCATTTGCTATGTTTCTAGTCAGTTTTGCAAGCGTTGCGAGGATAAGATGGCCAATATTGAGGTCAATCAGCCTTGCAAGCGTTGTGAGGATAAGACATCCAATGTTGAGGCCAGTCATTTTTGCAAGCATTGCGAGGACAAGACAGCCACTGCTCAAGTCAGTCAGTTTTGCGAGCATTGTGAGGGTAAGACAGCCATTGTTTGCGAGGATAATACAGTCAATATTGAGACCAGTCATTTTTGCAAGCAATGCGAAGATGAGACGGCCACTGTTGAAGTCAGTCAGTCTTGCAAGCAGTGCGAGGACAAGACAGCCAATGCTGAGGTCTAAGGTTGGAAGTGAAGATTGCCCAACCCCGGAGTTTTACTTGAGGCGGAGTTCCCGTCGCCGAGCCAGAAGCTTGTGGGGAAACGAAGGCTAGATTTCACTGGGCAAGGCGAGCTTTGAGGACGGTTACCCTGGAAGATCTTTAGTTGGGCCATTGTTTGTTCATTGGTCTTGGTTATATCATTAGATAAATAAAACAGAATGCCTGTATTGGTCTTTTCTCTGTGACGTGATATTAATTAAACATGAGATTGAAGGCTGAGAAGTAATCGTTGCATCTTGTCAGCTACCGAGATCATTATAATCCCCGGTCAGCACTCTAATCTCACCACTGACCTCGTGTAAGTCTGCGATACCGGCTCTGTCTTTAACATCTCCATTCTTTTTTCAACAATCAATCTCAACATTGCGGGAATCCATCGCTCACCGAAAGTCCGGTAGAACGGTTCTAACAATTTCGTCCAGCAGGGATCGCCATGGCCAATTCCGAGGCTACTCTCAAAGCATCGTCACATCCGGGCCAACGATGAACGCTACCAACTTCCTTACTCAGAAATGTGGCACCTCCACATTTCATCGAGTCAGAAGAACCCAATTTCTCCAATGTAACCCCCAGAACCATGACCTTGAACATGACCACGAGACTGGGAAAAGGTCGATTGACTTTTCGGATGTAAACATAATCCCGAGTCACCTCGTGGCTGTCCATGATGGGAATAAAGTCATGCACCTTTGGAATACAATGGCCGAGTATACACCGATTCGAAAAGAGCATTAAAGCACAACGGCACTTGTAAACGGGAGTTTAGAGAATTATCATCCGAGATGCGGAACTAAATACGAAGGTATTAGTGAGAGCAATTGAATTGTCGTGTGGCTGATAACGTTAGAACCCAGATAAAATACATTTCGTCCCGTCATGATGGCCTGAACGGTAACAACTCCGGGCCGAAGCCACTGTAACATCAGCGTCACCAGGCCACTGCACTGGGTCGATAAACGGGTTCACATTATCGTGGAGAAGGCGGGAAAAAAGACTCATAACCTTGAATTTGACAGCTACAGGGGAGAAACCAAGGTTCATGTGTGATCAGCACCTGTTTCTAGGTATACAGTTCGTATGAGTTTGTTGAACCCGATCAACGTTAAAAAGCTACCCAATTTCTCCGCATGAACGAAGCGTGCGAGTCCACAACAGGGCCGATTTTGAATTGCGGAGAAGAAGCTGTCTCCCCCAGACTCTCGACCATCCCCGGCAATTGAGATGAATAGGCTAACTCAATTGACAAAAAGTCCAGTATAAACTTCATTGGGAGAACTTCGGATCCTCGGTCAGATAGCGGCCGTATTATTCATCCTGTGGAGTGGTAAACCTGGGGCATGACACCATCACCAACAGTCGGGGATATCTTCCATTGGACGCACCGGCTAAGCTGCGGTAGATCTGAGGACGTGAGAGTTCGCCGATGGAGATTAAACTGGGAATGGCATCACACGACGGACATCGCAGTGAAAGCACAATGTTACTCCGCATCGTTCATGTGAGCTAGTGAGTCGTTTTTTTTTCCTTGTGCGGGGGAGCAAAGTAATTGAAGCCGACGCTAACACTTACAGATTTTTTGCAATGACGCAGACACGCGAGGTTTTTTGTATGGGAGGAGCAAGAGGTTGGACTGGTGATCGCCGAGGGAGAGGGAAAGTGTAGCCGGTGCTGGGGATATATAAGTTGTAGCTGATAGCCTGAAAAAGAGAAGAGATCATCATCACCACTGAGCGCCATTCATCTCTTACTCTCTCACAATGGCTAGCATTCGATCTGTGTTGGTCTCGGGTCTCTTGGCCGCGGGTGTTAATGCCCAGGCCTACGATTCGAGTGATCGCGCTGAAGATGCTTTTAGCTGGGTTCAGCCTAAGAACACCACTATTCTTGGACAGTACGGCCATTCGCCTCACTTCCCTGCCAGTATGTTTCACCAACTCCATCAATTGAGGTGAAGTTATACTGACGATTAACTACAGACAATGCTACTGGCAAGGGCTGGGAAGATGCCTTCGCCAAGGCCCAAGACTTTGTCTCCCAACTGACACTCGAGGAAAAGGCCGACATGGTCACAGGAACTCCAGGCCCTTGCGTCGGCAACATCGTCGCCATTCCCCGTCTCAACTTCAAGGGTCTATGTCTCCACGACGGTCCCCTCGCCATCCGTGTAGCAGACTACGCCAGTGTTTTCCCCGCTGGTGTATCAGCTGCTTCATCATGGGACAAGGACCTCCTCTACCAGCGCGGTCTCGCAATGGGTCAAGAGTTCAAGGCCAAGGGTGCTCACATCCTCCTCGGTCCTGTCGCCGGCCCTCTTGGACGCTCGGCGTACTCTGGTCGTAACTGGGAGGGTTTCTCGCCGGATCCTTACCTCACTGGTATTGCTATGGAGGAGACTATCATGGGACACCAAGATGCTGGTGTTCAGGCTACTGCGAAGCACTTTATCGGTAACGAGCAGGAGGTCATGCGAAACCCTACCTTTGTTAAGAATGGGTATATTGGTGAGGTTGACAAGGAGGCTCTTTCGTCTAACATGGATGATCGAACCATGCACGAGCTTTACCTCTGGCCTTTTGCCAACGCTGTTCATGCCAAGGCTTCTAGCATGATGTGCTCGTACCAGCGTCTCAACGGCTCCTACGGCTGCCAGAACTCAAAGGTCCTCAACGGTATCCTACGAGATGAGCTCGGTTTCCAGGGCTACGTCATGTCCGATTGGGGTGCTACCCACTCCGGTGTTGCTGCCATCAACAGCGGTCTTGACATGGACATGCCAGGTGGTATTGGTGCTTACGGCATGTACTTCACCAAGTCTTTCTTCGGCGGCAACCTCACCCGTGCCGTCAACAACGGCACCCTCGACGAGACCCGCGTCAACGACATGATCACCCGCATCATGACTCCCTACTTCTGGCTCGGCCAGGACAAGGACTATCCCTCCGTCGACCCCTCCAGCGGCGATCTCAACACCTTCAGCCCCAAGAGCACCTGGTTCCGCGAGTTCAACCTCACCGGCGAGCGAAGCCGTGACGTCCGCGGTAACCACGGCGACTTGATCCGCAAGCACGGCGCCGAGTCTACTGTCCTTCTCAAGAACGAGAAGAACGCCCTTCCCCTCAAGAAGCCCAAGTCCATCGCCGTCTTTGGAAACGATGCTGGTGATATCACTGAGGGTTTCTACAACCAGAACGACTACGAATTCGGTACCCTTGTCGCTGGTGGTGGTTCCGGAACTGGTCGCTTGACATACCTTGTTTCTCCTCTTACTGCCATCAATGCTCGTGCTAAGCAGGACGGTACTCTTGTTCAGCAATGGATGAACAACACTCTTATTGCTACCACGAACGTCACTGATCTCTGGATCCCTGCTACTCCCGATGTCTGCCTCGTCTTCTTGAAGACTTGGGCTGAGGAGGCTGCTGACCGTGAGCACCTTTCCGTTGACTGGGACGGCAACGATGTTGTCGAGTCTGTTGCCAAATACTGCAACAACACTGTCGTCATTACTCACTCTTCTGGCATCAACACCCTTCCTTGGGCTGACCACCCCAACGTCACCGCTATTCTCGCTGCCCACTTCCCTGGTCAGGAGTCCGGTAACTCCCTCGTTGACCTCCTCTACGGCGATGTCAACCCCTCTGGTCGTCTTCCCTACACCATCGCTTTCAATGGCACCGACTACAATGCTCCTCCCACCACTGCCGTCAACACCACCGGCAAGGAGGACTGGCAGTCTTGGTTCAACGAGAAGCTCGAGATTGACTACCGCTACTTTGACGCACACAACATCTCCGTCCGCTACGAGTTCGGCTTTGGTCTCTCCTACTCCACCTTCGAAATCTCCGACATCTCCGCTGAGCCTCTCGCATCCGACATCACCTCCCAGCCTGAGGATCTCCCCGTGCAACCCGGTGGCAACCCCGCCCTCTGGGAGACCGTCTACAACGTGACCGTCTCCGTCTCCAACACAGGCAAGGTCGACGGCGCCACTGTTGCCCAGCTCTACGTGACATTCCCCGACAGCGCTCCTGCCGGTACACCACCTAAGCAGCTCCGTGGCTTTGACAAGGTCTATCTTGAGGCTGGCGAGAGCAAGAGTGTCAGCTTCGAGCTGATGCGTCGTGATCTCAGCTACTGGGATATCATTTCTCAGAAGTGGCTTATCCCTGAGGGAGAGTTTACTATTCGTGTTGGATTCAGCAGTCGGGACTTGAAGGAAGAGACAAAGGTTACTGTTGTTGAGGCGTAATAGGTTTATGATGTATGAGATATGCCCTAATTACCTAGATAGAAAATCCACGTTAATATTTGTTCAAAGCTGCTTGTTCCCTGTGATAGTGTTGATGAGTAGCAAGTATCAGGGTAGCTCCCGCAGTGCTAGCAATCTTTGCAGTGTTTGATACCTAGGTAAGATAGGTAGGTAAGGAGCCATGAAGACTGTTACCAAGCCAGCCTGAAGGTGCCTCCTGTTTTGGCACATAAACTCAGCTGAAGTTATCCTAAGCTTAGGAAGGGGCTACATTACCTAAGTCTGTACCATTTAGGATCAAGGCCTCGAGTTTTCTTTCCTCACCTCAAAAGGGATATCCGCCGCACGCACGATTCTGCCAACCGCAGGAAGGACGCGGAAGTCTACCTCATGGTGAAGCGCAGAATCGACGGGGGAAATTACGGCTTCCTCTGGTGTGACGCCGATGGCAACCACGTTGGCAAGACGCACATCCGGATGAATCAGGGCCTCGACCTCCAGCGTTTGAAGAAGGATCTGGCGGAGATGCACAACAAACAGGAGAGGAGGCTTGGCTCAATGGAACGCGGACGTTATTGTTGCGAGTTTGCATACTATTTTTCACCGGCAGTGGGCAGCAGAGCATCGGGGAGTAACGTCTCTACCCGACAACAGACCCCATTAGTATGCGAGGGTGGAAATGCTGTGCAGTGAGACTGATCCCGAGCTGAAATGGGACCTGACGCCATGGTAATTGGGGATACGAGAGGTGATGTCGGTGTATCAGGACGATGTGTCACTTCAGCGATTAGCTTGCAGCGTTGGAAATAGAACTAGAAATCACTTTCATCCCATCAGTTGTTCGTTGGTCGCACGAATTGCTTTGAGCCTCAACTGACAAGACTGCTCTTTGTCCATTATGCGATGAGTGATGAGTGAACATTACAGCGACAGACAGTAACGTATAGCTGATGCCCCTTTGTTCAAATACTGAACAAAAGAGCAGTGTATATTCACTGAACTCAATGTCAATACCCGATAAGTGAGCATGAGATGACTCGGACAACTCATGACATTAACCTCGCAACATCAGATTCTTGAAAAACTATATATAGTGAGCTTCGCCCCAATACGAAACTCCAGATATCTCATCATTTTATTCCAACAATTACTAACATCTACAAACCAACATCAATATCTCCATCTCAATCCAGACCAAAGCAACCACTAACACTAGATCAAACATGTGTATCAACTGGGTCACAACAACAAGCTGCCGAAAGTGCGGCCACTGCGTCAATGTCGAGTTCGGCGACGACTTTTGCAAGGACTCCAAGAAGGGGAAAGAATGTCGACGAGAAGTGAAGCACAAGCAGAAGGGGGCTGATCCTTCGAAATGCTCTGAGTGCAAGGCGAGACGAATGTCACTCTAATTCTTCTATACCTAAGGTATTTATGACCAACCTGGAAGAACTAACTTCTGAATCTGTGATAAGAAGAAAAGGAGAATGGAGAACACGTGGGAGGGCTGAGCAGTACGGTTCTTTGTCATTTTTGGGGACAAGAAATGAAGCCATCACCAACTTTTAGATGATTGACTAGCTCAGCTCATTATGCAGCCCACAACAGCAAATTTACAGTAAAAATGTCTTTTTAGACACAATTGATAAGAATAAAAGCAATCATTTCCATTTAAACTCGTAGGATGCCAATTCCAGCATGGTTTTGTCAAGTTTTCCCGTGATATAAAAACGATGTAGGGTACCTTGGTCGAGGTATGGATCAAGTCGCGTGCATGCGTGTCGTGGCTCGATCTGTGGCGTAGGGCTGATCAGATAACCACTGGCGAACTCGCTAAATGCCACATGGACGCGATTGACGATATTTGTTAAGATATCATACTCCGTAGGTGCCATAGGTATCACTGCGTCAATGACTAGAGTGCACGTCTCATGATCCACGCAACGGGCGTATAGATTGGCCAAGTTTTGACTGGTGACCTCAATTGAACCCTCAGAACCATGAACGGACTATTGAAGTCGATGATAGGCCTCAAGTCAAAAACCAACTCGAAACATGACAGCATGGATCCAATATCAGAGCGCTATGCATCAAACTTATACACGTTCCCAAGCCCATCATGAAACCAAGTCCAAGACGTGCATTCACTAAACCCTAGAAAGAATCTTCAAAGGTGGATATTCTGCATAACTACCGAACACAAAAACAAGGCAGATAATCCCAGCCAGACTCTTTTATGCTTTTTATTAAAAGGGATTGGCCTACAAGTCTCCAAACGCGAGACCACTCTCGATGGATTCGATGGTGGAGACGTGTTGAAGAAATTGGAGGTTGAACACCTCAAGACAGGAGGTTGGCTTTTACCAACAGTCCCGTTAAAACCTCAACGGCATTTTCTTCACAATTAGATTCACAACGTGCATTTAAAGCAGGGAGATATTGAGTTAGAGACAGTGTAATAGGGGATATACAAAAAAAGAAAAGGAGATTGGTTACACATGAGACATCAAACATGTCAAGCAAGGATCTAAAACGCAGCCACTATAACTCAGCGCGTCCCAGCGAGCATCATCCTTATCGATACCGCCAACACGGGTGCCCACATCCACTCAACGCGCCCCCGTCCAGAACCGCGTTAAGCACCTAATTCCCATTAAGCTCCCTAAATTACAGCACTAACAACCACTGTAAAAACGCCAACGCCAAAAAACCACGACTGCTCGCGAAGCGCCCGCGTTCCTCTTCCCGCGTAAGGTAAAGCGGAGCATGCCTCTTTAAATACCTCCCGGTACCCAACACGAGAGCCTTTCTCACAAATCTCACCACCACCTGCACCACTTTCCTACCATACAAGAAATAGGTTTCACGCTTGGTCGAGTTCTTTGGGACCGATGATTTTTTATCTGATTCGTTCTTTTTATTACAACCCTATGATTTAACAAAAGGAAGTGTACTTCTTGAAGAGAGATACTTAGACCGCCTTTCGTGTCGTCATCGTTCTCTGATACCACGACGCCTGTTGGCGAGAGATTAAGAAGGATAAGGGAGAAAATTGGCGGAAACGAAAGATTCGATCTTGATTTCGAATTCTGAGCGAGTTTGACGTTTGCACTCTACGCGTGTTACCTGGTCTTGTCTCCTTCATCTCTGGACGCGATCCAGTTCGACCTCGATCCTCGATCTACAACACCACGAACCGAATAAACCTCTACAACTCTGCACAAAAAAGCAAAAGAACGCAAAAATGGACTCTTTGGGCTCATCACCTAGAAAAGGCTCCTCTGCCGAACCAACACTTCCAACAATGAAGCCATACTCCCTCGCCGGCTCCAAGCGCTCAGCACCGACTCTCCTCCCGCCCTTTGAGCCGCTCTCGTCATCTCCAAACCTCCCTCGACCCGTGAAGCGACAAAATCTCGGTTCTGGCCGCTCCTCGTCGCGGGCTCATCTCAAATACCCTACTCCCGTTCCAACGTCGAGCACAGGTATCCTCTCGAGTTCCCCGCCTCAACGGTCCGCTACCGCTTCCGAGCGTGCCCCGCTCGCTACCGTCCCCGCTGTCGAACTCTCGGAAAACGGCGAGACCCTCATCATGGGCCGATCGTCGAATTCGTCACACTACCAGATCTCCGCTGACCGCCTCGTCTCCCGCGTCCACGTAAAGGCTCGCTTCGTCGCTGCTGCGAGTCCGCTCGAGCCCAGCAAGATTGAAATCGTCTGCAATGGCTGGAATGGTCTCAAGTTGCATAGCCAGGGTCGTACTTGGGAGCTGTACAAGGGCGATAGCTTCACCAGTGAAACAGAGGGCTCCGAGATCATAATTGACGTGCAAAACTCTCGTGTTCTCGTCCAATGGCCCAAGCGGGCTCTTGACCATCTCTCCGACACCACCTGGGACTCTCCTCCCTGCCAGGCTCGTGCCCAGGCCATTCTCCAGTCTTCCCCTCCTCGTCGGGCTTCTCGTATTGCTTCTCCCGAGAGCCCCACGCCTGCTAGCCTCTCTAGCTCCCGCCGCCTCCAGGCTCTGCTCCCCGGACAGCGTGACATTGAAATCTACGAGGACGATGCTGAGCTTGAGCTCCCTGAGCACAAGCATGATGATCCCACTAACATCAATGTCAGCATGTGCACCGATGTGACTGCCAGCTTCAGCAGTGAGGTCAGTGATGGTGAAGACCACAACCCCGATGAGGAGAATGATCCTATCGTGCACTCTTTCGGGCCATTCGGCGCCGACATTTCCTGCCGGTTGGCTTCGATAACGACAAAGTCTCCCAAGGTGCTCAAGGGTGTCAAGCGTGCCAACCCTCTCCACAGCGCCATTGCCTCGGATCTGTTCGCTCCTCGTCAGATTCCTGCTCCTCCTCAGTCTCCTCGCAAGCAGCAGGCCAGGACCGAGTCTCCACTCTCGTCCCCCCCTCGAATGTCTTCTCCGACCCCGGAGATCTTCAGGATGTCCTTTGAGTCCCACCCTGCTGTTGGTAACCATGTCATCAACCAGCTCGCCTTCTCGCGTCTGTCTTCGACTCCTCTGTCCACCATCATGGCCCACCTCCCCTCGGAGGAGAAGCGGGACCTTTCCAAGGACGATCTCCGTGATGTTATCGAGAGTACACCCTGCATTGGTATCATCAAGCGTCAGGGCAAGGACGCAGCTGGCAAGCCCCTTGAGAGCGAGTATTACTATGTCCCTGAGGAAGACGACGACCAGCAGCGCCGCGCCGCAGTCGTCGATGGCCTTCGCAAGCCCAGTCTCCGCGCTTGTCGCAAGCAACACAAGGTTTGTGTAATTCTCAACTTGATAACATGCACGCAAACTTACACTGTATAATAGCAATACTACTGGAAGCGTCCCAAGACTCCTTGATCCACCCGTCTTTTTACGTATATACGATTCTTCCCTCTGAGAGATGACTACATGATTCTCAAAGCTTACTGTTTAACGGTGGATGTCTATTTTTGTTGTATACCCCTTTTATCATTTCCATGTTTTATTTTTACATTTCTTCTCATCCATGTCGGCTCTCATGTTTCGCAAACTGCATAGCATCGGCGTCTTAGTTTTACTTTTATTTCTGCATGATGGAGTTGGAAGGGCTTAACAAAAAAGGGATCGAGATATGCCTTGTTGAGCATATAGAAGGGAAAGGAAAGGGAAAGGGCTTGGGGTAGCGTATTCTTGTACCTGATTTTAATGTGTGTATGGTATGTTGTATGAGAGCAAAGCAATGGAATATCACCAATTAACTTGTTGATGCACGGCGATTGGTTGCTTATGTGAGAAAGTCATCCAGTTGGTGGATGATCTGATGAGCATCACGAGGTCAATTGAAAGTCTCGACTCTTACGTGCATGATTCCACCAACGAACGAGGCCTGTAGCCGTTTAACCCGGGGGCACGTCCATCACATTGGGGTACCCCAGAGAATGCCACATGCATTCGATGTAACTCCAAACGTCAATTTCTGTGTTTACCCGGGCAGATCAACCTGTAGAAACAATGCCGAATAAAGACAGTTGCATACTCAATGCTGCAACCCAAGAATACTTACAAATCACAGTGGAATATCTGTGAAGCACTGCATCAATTGCCCATCACCGCATGAATTATCATCATCACAGCATTATATCCACCATCACACGACACCCTCCAATCCCGAGGTCCGATCTCGTCGGGCAAAACTCTAAAATACCGAGATAATCACGCCTCAGCCGTCACTTTACAAGCATCAGGCCATTCAATTCGCCACATTTAAACTGTGTCTTCCAATCATCAGCGCTTGGGTCACCAAATGAATGCTAGTAATCACGCTTGTAAGGGTCTAGCTGAAGAGGGGGTTCTCTTATGATATAATTATGCTTCCGGGGAGAAGAAGTAAAACGTGTATAAATATGACAACGAGGTCCTGATTGAGAGGGGAAGGGAAGCTGCAAGTAAGAAAGTTAAACTTGACAAATATATCATCAATTAATTGATTGACATTATTGTTATTGAGGGTAAGTGCACTGAAGGGTTGGGATACAAGACATACCTAACTGACCGAAGCTACAGCAACTCACATACCAACCAACAAAGCTCTACATCAACATTCACCTCATCACAACAACAACCCTACAAACCAATTCTTCAAATAAAACATCACCATTCACAATGGATCGCCAACCAACAGCAATCTCAACATCCCACACAACCCCTCCCTCAGAAGGTACACAGCACAGCTACACGCTTCCAATTCTGCACAAGCTGACTTCGTCATCTGCAGCCCCAACTTCTCCATCCGCCCAAGCCGGTGCCGACCGATGCATGCGCCACACGAACAGCTGGACGCCCTCTATCCAGCGACGACAGAGCTGGAGTCCAGAGGAGCAGAAGCATGAGATGCACATGGACAAGATTGGGCAGGTCGCTACGGGTCCTGGATTTACAGAGCGAGAGGGCTCTTAGGTCAAAATGACAGGATAATGAACAGGGAAATTGTAATTGTACGGAACACTTAATGGGATGGGCATGGAAAACACAACGATCCAAAATGGTCACGGGCATTGTACACTACAAATTGGTCACCAAAAGGAAAGCCCAAGAATGAACACAATTGTTATGACTTATAATAAACGAATGTCATTGTAATCATGGCTATTGAACGATGCAAATTGATGTGCCGAGGTATCTTGACTCCGTAGCTCCGTGTTTCATGCTCCGCTGGATGCGTCCCACATGTAAACTTCCAACAAAGAAAACAGGCTGTCATATCATAAACGCTTGGGATGGCTGAGACATCCTCAAGCTCAATCGCTGGAATCCCAATACCAAACTCCAAAGAAACTTCTCATCGTATACCTTAGTGAACCTTTGTAGACCTCTCATCCTTCAACATATAAGGCAGTGTCGTTCGAGCCACTTCCGAAGCCCATGTCCTCTAGTTTTGCGGCTTCACATCAAGATTCCTCGTACTCGGGGAATTCGTCAACAAGGCCACCGCGTAGACCGACCCTGCAACTAAACCAGTTCCCACCAGAATCTTGCGCCCAATGCTTCTCTTCTTGGTCGACTTCTTCGTCTTAGAGTTCGTCCATCGCCGAGCTGCAAACCGCTTAGATCTTTTGCAATGGCTGTCAGTCCAAATCCTGTAAATGCTGTCAGAGGGAGAGCGTCCACCCTGACTGACCATTTCATCGGCTGACTGCATTTTGCGAAAGATCAACATCTGCCCACTTCCCGACACTACTTCGTAGCCTTCCTCCTGAAGTGATTTAAAGTAAGGTAGAAACTTGGCAGGGTCCTCGAGCTTGACAAGAGCATCAGGAATAGGCATTGGCTTGTCACTGACGCCGACTGCGGAATTGGCTTCGGCCACGCTCATCACCCTCGAAACCGGGTCAAAAGCGACAATTTTGTATGAAGCCATGTTGGGCATCTCTGGTGTCTTTGTCGTAGACTCTCCAACTTTAGATGCGAAGTGTTTTTCCATGATAGGCATCGTTGGGCTACCACACTCTTCAGAATAACTTGTCTGCAGACCCTGAGGTTCGTGCGAATACGGATCCTTAATCCTCTTGGCCGCATAGCGATCCAATGCCGTTTTTAATCTTGTGTCCTCCACAGGAAAGCTCTCATCCATTGACCCGGGCTCAACGTCTTCCATGGAGCTTGAGCTTTCTTTCACGGCTGGCGATGTTCCTGAAGCGCCATTGGGAAGCAGTACCGACTTGGATGATGAATTGTCCTTGCTCCAGGACCTGGCAAAATCCTCGGGAAAGTCTCGTACGTAGTTCCCCGTAAGTCCTGAAGCATGTACCGTCTTGACCTGTTGACCTTTGTTGCCAGACAAATCTTGGTTCTCGGCTTGTTCACTACTTTCTCGAGCTCGGCGAAGTACCGCATCTCGGATGACATCGGCACTTTCAGGGCCGGAAGGGTCCATATTAATTTCCGTAGAGCCGGGAGAAGACCTGTTCGGGGATCGAGAATAAGTATATAATGCGGAATCCGGGGAATCTTGGGAACCTGCCTTGGAATCGAACTCTCGGAGGCCGCGGGCGACTTCATCCAGAGGAACCGACATCTTGCCCGTGGGCTCGTTGGAACGAACTCCTGTATACTTGCGTAGGTCCTGAAAGACCTTGGATGCGTCCTCGGGCTGAACAGGGTAGCCCTGAGCCTGGGAAACAAAGTTGGAGTGCCTGTAACTGCCAAGATCTGTGTAATTCTTGCTCAACACCTCAGGGTGCACCGCCTGGATGATGTCGTCAAAGCCAGTTGATGGATACTTGTGGAGATCCCTGTACTGCTTTGATGCAACTTCCGGGTGAACACGCTCTGTCTGGGGGTCACCGTTCTCGAAAGAGTCATACGAACCCAAATCGGCATATTTCTTTGAAGCAACTTCGGGGTGAATACGTGGTGCAGGGTCATCCTCATTCTCGAATTTGCGGTAGGCCGGGAGATCCTCGTACACCTTGGAAGCCTCTTCGGGATGTAATCGCTCGGTACGCGGTGACAAGTCACTGGCAGCGTACTTATGAACGTCACTGTATTGTTTTGACTTCTCCTCTGCCGTCAGGGGTCGCAAGCCGTCAGGCTCGTTCCACTTAAAGACCCCGCCGTATAAATGAAGGTCGTCATAGTTCTTGGACAACTCCTCTTGAGTAGGCTCTCTGAGACCATCAGGCTCGTTCCAGTGGTATGGACCATACAGGTGAAGGTCATCATACTTGCTTGCAAAGTCCTCCACGGGAGCATCGACCTTCGGGGCTAAGGGCTTGCCTCGCATAGTACGATCCATCTGCGCCTTCTCATGGGCCTTCAAAGCCGCCTGGCTGGCTTCAAAAGGATCTGCGTATTGATACAAATCCTTATACTGCTTGGATTCCTCCTCAGGTGTCAGACGACGGAGGCCGTCAGGCTCATTCCATGCAACTGGTCCATACATATGAAGGTCTTTGTAGTCCTTGGAAAGTTCCTCTGGCGTGAGCTTACGCAGGCCATCGGGCTCATTCCAATACACACCCTTGTTGTACATATGCAGATCGTCGTAGTTCTTGGATAGTTCCTCGGCAGTCTGTGGTCTTTTGCCATCGGGCTCGTTGTGGTAAACGGGCCTGTACTGATCCAAATCATCATAGACCTTGGATTGCTCTTCGGCGGTCAATTGGCGTTTGGCTAGAGGATCGTCCAGGTTCGCAGAGGAGTACTTGTCAAGATCTTTGTACTGCTTAGAGTCCTCTTCGGCTGTAGTAGGTCGCTTTCCATCGGGCTCATTGTATTTGACAGGACCATATTTGTCCAAATCATCGTATTCGGTAGACTTCTCTTGAGGTCTCTCATCTATTACTGGTTCATACTTGTCAAGATCGTCGTACTTGGGTTCATCTGGCTGTCCAGTCTCAGTGTCGATGGTAGGCTTGTACTTGTCCAAGTCGTTATACTTAGGAGTCGAGTCAGCCTCAGCAGACACATCAACGAAGTCAGTCGGCTTAAGGTCTCGTTGGGCATCGTATCGAGTCGCTGTTCCAGCCATTATAGACTTTGATACCCGACGGTTTGTAATAGGATCAATGAAAGTAGCATCTTGTCCGTGAACAGCAGAGAAGAGAGTATCTTTCGAGCTTGACGCACTTGCACTTGCGCGACTGAAGTGGTGAGCATTTGTCAAGGTAGCTTTACGAATGTTTGCCTTGCTATCGCCTCGAAACAAGTGCTCAATAGCACTTCGCTCCACGTCTTCAATATTCGCTCCTGGCTGTATGCCAAACAAGTCATTCGCCCAAGCGGCTACTTGATCAATGGTAGTAAACTTTGAAGGATCGACAGGTCGACTGAAGCCTTTTGCAGCCTTCTTGGCAGAAGCTTTGGACTTGGTGTCCCAAGAAATGTTGCGACTCAACGGCGTAGGTTGCTGGAACCTGATTGAACCACGCCGACGTCCATTTCGAAACTCAGAAGAGGTCGGAGATGACACGGTAGGAGAGTAGTACCTGCATTGCTCGCATTTCGATTGTAGCGAAACGGTAGAACGTAGAACATTCGCTGTGCTAGTGCGAGACTGAACAAGCCGTTCACTTGTCCAGATGCGTGTTGCCGCTAGCATGGTGTAGTAGAGCTATGGATGGCCTAAAAGAGCTGGTTAATGTCAGTACGGTGTAAGTGAGTCAATCTTGGAACACGTGCTGGTTGCGAATGCCAGACATGTTGTAGAGCTATAGACTTACAGATAACAGTATGGATGATCGAGGGCGAGCACCCAGGCGACAATCCCGGGGCTGCTGTTGGATAGTTCAAAAGGCACGGTACGTGATGTAAGACTGGAAAACGAAGCCGTCAGTTCTGGAAGTGAGACAGCAGTGATTTAGACGGTGAGAATGTATTGAACGCGAGCGTAAAATGTTGTAAATTGAATGTGAATAATGTGAAACTGGAGAATGAAGAGAAAGGATGACGAGCTACATGAGGGGAACCCAAGACCTTAAAACACACTGGATGGCCTGGACGGAACGGAAACGACGAACGACGACACGCGATGGGGCCTTGTTTGGTCAGGGACGGCCTGTGGTTCAATAAAGGCCGCCTGGGGGAAGGCACTAAATGAAGTGGAGCCCCTGTAAAGTTGGGGGGAGTGGAGAGGACATGGCCTAAGAAAAAGAGGGGACATGGAGAGAATCAGCCAGTGTAAGACGAGATACAATCGGATTGCTGTGTGAAAGAGCTAAGTTAGAGCTAGAGGGGCTTGTTTGGTGACGCCGTGAAACTGTAGCACGACTGACAGTTGTGACTCGTGTTGAAAGCCTCTTGTGTCTTGTTACTCCGTGCATTGTGTCCAGATTCACCAAGACACTTCAGTCCACAACCCGGTTGAAGGTAGAGCCTACCAAGCGCCGCAAACATGTCTCAACATGCTGACGGTTTGAGGCATTGCTCTGCTCTATCCTTGACACTTAGGCAGTGAAGTACAGTATTCGAGCCATTCAGCCGCTGTAACGAGCCGTGACTGCAGAAGCCAGACCCACTGCTCGTCGTCCATTTGCGGGGAAGACACCATCACCCCGAAGCGGCAAGTGGACGCTGTTCCCGCCCCGCCTGTCCGTGAACCAGCCGTTGACGTCAAGCTCGCAGGGGCCCAGCCCAGAGCCTCTCTGCCTGGGGAGATAATGATGGGCACACTCTGCTGACACAGCCGCTCTGCTCTTGACCGAAAGATCTTGTGAAACAATATGGCGTAAGGACAGAGTGGCTTACTTCCATTGGTTCCAGACCAACACGCAACTATCGTGACCTCCATAAACAGACATTCCGCTCATTGTCAAGCGGCCGCTCAAAGTTGTTAATGGTGCGGCTCACGCGAGGCGGCAGGGATGGTCGAGGTCGGCTTATCTGGACTTTGCTAGGGTCTTTGTGGCTTTGAACCCCTAGGACATCCGATTCTGAGGACAAACGCAAGCAGACATGGATTCGATGCGACCGTATTGAAGCGGAGAATAACGAAGAATATTAACAAATGCGGATCTTTCGACTCAACTGAGAAGCCGTGTTACTATCGTGACGCTGGCCTCGACGGTCTCGACTGGGTTTAACATTCAGCAGAATGCTGAGGCTATCGATATCAGTTGTTTAGTGGTTCATTTAATGGCGCATATCGCGGCGATTAAACGACTCAATCCTACCTGGCGTGCCGCAACCAATCGTAAGACGACAGGGGCTTTTGTTGTCTGAAACCAACGGATGAATTGCTCTCACATGCTTGCATGCAGTGGCGATCCATTGCAACCTGAAATACAGGTCATCAATCAGAAAACCAGGCAAACCAAGGCCACCAGCATTCTTGACTTTCTTTTTGCGAGACACAAGACATGCAACGGCAAGTCGATCATGCTCTGGTACTTCTGGCGGTGACAGTTGCAAACTTGGTGCCTGTCTAATGCTCTGCTTATCTTTACAGTGAATGGTATCACGAGCTGATAAGTCACATCTGTGCCTCCGTGAATCGATAGTGTATTTCGTGCTGTAAGTCGACGGTTTGAGAAGTGATTACAGGGGTTGAGTAAGCTGATTGGCACACTGTGTGAGCCCCAGCACTCTGTTCATTGTTAGTAAATCGATAGCTCTCAGTGGTTCCTTCACGGGCACTTAATTAAAGATACCATGAGAGAATCCAATACCATCAGAGATCCTTAAGATCATTAATACCTCAATTATGCTCTCCCAGGTAATAGATAAAAGGCAGACTTTTGGAGTGACCTGCAATAATACTCCGTAGTACTTCTATGATTGGCCTGAGATCTAGGTTAGCTCGGATGTCGTGGAGAAAAGTCAACTTGCAGCTCAAGCTTTTCCGCTGTGAAACCTTGAATCGACATTAATGAAAGTATTTCTCAGCTGCCCTGAAAATATACGGCAGTTATTGATAATAAAGATATATGTGGAAATAATTCACTGAAGTTTGTTAGTACGTTGGAAAACACTAACTCTGTTAATATTTATTCACTCACCAGGCTCAAGATCGGCGTGAGTCAAGGCTGGCCGGTATGAGAGTCTATCGACGAATGAAGCAACCTTAATTAAAGGAAATAACTTTTTAATCACATATATAACATCCTTCTGGATTCTCTTTCTACCATATAATTTCTTAACTCTTTGTCTTTGCCATTATCCGTCGTCTTCTTCTGTCTTCAGTGGCTATACACCAGATTAGGTAGCTGACCCGCTCACATTCACGAAATCGACCACATCGAAAGGTACCAAAAAGGTCTAGTCTAAAGACTCACTAAACGACCGCGAACTTGCCTCAGTCTTTTTGTCGCCTAGAATAACGGCCCTAAGTTTAGCCACGGTCCGTGCTCCGTGACATCATTGCCTCACCACCAAATTTCATATCATCATCAGCCTTGAAAGCCTCAACCGAACTAGAGCCACCCGATCATCAGCCGAGCGGCACCTGTCACTTTTGAATTACACTCCACCTCAACATCTTTACCTAGTCATAGCCAAATCATCACAGCCATGAAGCGGTCTCAAGGGAAACCGACCGGGCGTGGTTTTGAAGGACCCCGCTCCGGTTTCTCGGGCTTCGGAGGCTTTGGCACCGCCGCCTCCGGGACTTCCTTGTCGTACCTCGCCGAGCCTCCTTCATTTGCTGCTGTCTCGGATCCGAATGTTGTTGTGTCGCTCAAGAACATTCTGAAGAAGGATAGCACCACCAAGGCTAAAGCGCTCGAGGAGCTACTAGCTTATGTACAGGCTCATCCATTTGACAAGGATGGCGGGGTTGAAGAGAGCATCCTCGACGTTTGGGTGAGTTATCATTTGACACTTCTCGAATATTAACACTTACTAATATGAATAGGTCCAAATATATCCTCGCACATCTATAGACAACTCACGTCGCGTGCGTGAACTGACGCATAACCTTCAGTTTGAGCTCATGAAATCAGCCCGCAAGCGTTTTGAACGTCATCTGCCAAAGATCGTCGGCGCATGGCTTGCCGGCCTGTATGACCGCGACCGTGTTGTTGCCAGGGCTGCTAGCGACGGTCTAACCTCGTTTCTCAACACCCCTGAAAAGGTCCTTGCGTTTTGGACCAAGTGCCAGGGCCAGATCCTTGACTATGCCATTGAAGCTATCCAAGAAACACAAGATACCCTGAGCGATGAGCGATCAACGACGGCGGAGGATGCCGAGGCAAAGTATTACCGAGTTGTCACTGCTAGCTTGTCACTTGTCTTGAGTTTACTGCAAAAGGTCGAGCCAAGTAACTTGGAGAAGCTGCAATCTCGATACGATGACTTTTTTGCGGAGGAAAACGTTTGGAAGACCATTACGTTCAATGACTCGTCAGTCAGAAAGACAGTATGTCAGCTGCTGTTCGCCTCCATCGACCGGAAGTTGCCATATGCCGATGATGCGAAGGTCAAGCAAGCCTTCATCACGGGAGGTCTAAAGACCAACCAAGCTGGCTCGGCACTCGAATATGTACGGGCGTTGACAAAAATGACACAAACATATCCTGATGTTTGGACATCGGCCAAGACACCGAGCGGTCCAAAGTCTCCCCTTGGCAGGCTGCAGGCATTCGTCGCCAAGGGATCACAGGGAAGTCCGCCCAAGTTCTGGGAGTACTTAGATCAACTGCTGATGGTTCTGCCATCCGATTTGATCACACCCGAGGTCGCTTCCCAATTTTTGACATCTCTCAAGTCTGGTATTACGCATCGCGATGAACCTCGAACAAACACTTCTTATGCATGGAAGTGCTTCATCGATACAGCCAAGCGTCTCCTCAAGAACCTCCCAGCTGACGACCAACTGCCATTTGTGCAAGAACATATCTTCCCTCTTATCGAGCAGTTCTTGTTCTCGGTATCAGAAAAGACAGTAGCTATACCGCTTGGTCCGAATGCGATTTCAGTCCTGGTCGAAGCCTACGTCGCCACTGTCCAAGCCTCACCATCGGTGGTATCCGCGTCCAAGGAAGAATGGGACCGACTCGCCAGCGTCTTCTGCGCAAAGATCTCCGGATCCTTGCCCGAGGTTTCGCGGGAGTACCAGCAATCTCAAGAAAAGATCTCTGAGGAAGGTCGACGGTGGTTCGGCCTTGTCGGCCAGATTGAGGAGAAGATGGCTGATCTGGAAGACGAGGTGCCAGATCACACAGCTCAGCCCTCTCTCAAGGCCATTTCTCAGAGCATCACACTGCTAGAGAGTCGGAACTTGAAGCCATTTGGCGCAGCTCGGATCATCGAATACGCATTGAGTATGGCACCTCGCTTGTTCGACGGTGAAGGGGCTACAACGCTCTCAACGTTCTTCACTGCTTTGGCTCGTGATGATGCTGCGAAAGCTGTCACTTCGCCCTCTTCAAGGTACCTTCTCTCTTCGCTTCACCTTTTTGGCTCCGTATCAACCCAATTCGCACCTATCTGGAACTCTTGGGTCGAGGCTGTCCTCGATCTACCATCAGAGGCTACTCGTGATGTCGCCCTTGCATCCCTAATCTCCAATGATAGAGGGGCTGTTCTCGCCAAGGGAAACATGGACTTGCAAAAGCACATTATTGGTCAGGCCGTTCTTTTGGCGGTTGGTGGTAGCAATGATTGGGAATTGTTGGAAGCTGCTGTCACATATCAGACTCTTACCGACAGCAATTACCGAGAGCTTGTTCAAGCTCTTGTCGAAATCCTTGAGAAGGAACCTTCGAAGACGGAATCAACCCTCCAAGCCTTGGAGATTGCTGCCAAGGGCCGTCCAGAGCTGTTCTCCCGCGATGAACGCGTTCACACAACATTGGTAGCTCTGCTTCTTGGTCTATCTGAACTTGAGGACTCTACTATATCTTCAAAGGCGACTGCCATCCGCACTCTTCTCGATACTCACACTGATGGAAAGCTACCTGTTATTGCTGTCGTTCAGGCCAACCTCGAGCGAGCGGGAACGCAGTCTCTGGACATTAACACCTTGGTGTCGCAAGCATACAGCGCGGTCTCGAGCGACATCCCGTCTGAGGAGCTCTTCCCAAGTACCAACGTGTGGATGAAGGAGCTTGCACCATTATTGGAATTGTCCGTCAATCCGGCTTTGTCAATTACTAACAGCATTGGCGGTGCTGCTGCCTTGGTAAAGGGAGCCCCTCGATCTACCAATCTAAGAATTTATCGGGATAGAAAGGGACGTGCCATTCCTACAAGAATGGCTCTTTATGTGTCTCAGCTTTCGGAGAAGCTTCCACTGTCTCAGTTACCCAAGCCCTTCCAGCTTGAGCTGCTGTATCTTCAGTGTCTGACTGTGCAGCTCATCTCTGATCAAATCACCTGCATGGAGGAGAACCGACTGTGGCAAACTCTGAAGCATGCTGAAGGTAGCGCACAGGCCGAAGAGTTCGTCTCCAAGACACGTGGAACATTGAATCAGTTGGCTGTTGATGCTGGCGCCTGGAGCGACTCGGAAGAGAAGCCGATCATCCAAGACCTCATTGATCTGTTGACCCAACACTCTCAAGAGCTGACACCCAGAGGGCTATACAGTGCACGTGCGCTCAGTGAGCTCGTCCAATTCCTGGCTGAGGCACATGGGGCATCATCTAGTTTCGAAAACGCTCTTTTGAAGCCCGATGTTCTCAAGATTGGCCCTACCACCGTCCTGCCAGCCTCGGCTATAATTGCTGGGTTTGGAGAGACTCTCCAACCATCCAAGATTGCTAGCAACTTTTGCAATAAGGTTGTGAGTGAGATTGCAGGAGCCAAGGCAGATAGTGACAAGACATTGATGACTCTTGTTCTTCTGTCGCAATGTGCTCAGATTTACGAGGCGGGTGAAATGCCCGTGGCTAACAACCGAATTGTTTTTGCCGTCCGTCAAATCACCTCTTGGCTTGACGAGCCCGAGAGCTTGAGCCCAGCCCTTTGTGCCGAGATTTGTCGAGCATTGAACAAACTGCTACCTTGTATGAAGGACGTATATGGATCTTACTGGGAAAAGACCATCGAGTTTTGCATACCTCTGTGGAACCGTGCGCACGAGTTCGAGTTGAACGAGGCTCTTCCATTCATTCATTCTTCACTCAGGTTATTCAAGACCATAGAGTCTTTGCAAGAGCCAAACGATGATCTTGAAGATGCCCTCAAGGAATACGCCAGTGCCAAGCCTAGGGCCTTGATTGAGCTGCTGCGACTTCCTCGGGATACTCGCTCCCAGCCACTGGAGATTGTGGATGCCATGCTTTGCCGAGAGGTCCAGAAGATTTCTCTGCGACATGTGCCTGATCTGTCTGATATCTTTGGCCTGGTGGCGTCGGAATCGCGGGACATTCAGACAGCTGCATTTAACCTGCTTCACCAGGCTCTTCCTGAACAGCAACAGCAGAAGTCCATTGATGCTTTGCTGGAAAAGACAGGTATGTGTAACGATTCCCATGAAGACCAAGAATTGACAGTTCCAGATGCCCGACTCCCTGACGAACTCCTCTCACTTCTTCTTGACGCCCCTACGCTCGAGAAGTACTCGGACGAAATGCTCGCCGAATTTCCCTCTCCTATCCGCTCATATCTCCTCTCCTGGAAGCTCGTCTTTGATGCCTACTCGACATCATCATTCAAGATCCGAAACGACTTTACCGACAACCTCAAGCAAGATAACTGTGTAGGACCACTGCTAGACTTCATGTTTGACGTGCTAGGTCACTCAGCTGCTCATCCCTTGAAGCTAGAAAAGGTCAACCTCACTTCAGAGCACATCCAAGACTACGATGTGAAGTTGGCAGAGTCAGAACCCGAGGAGAAGAACATGCAGTGGCTATTGGTTAATCTCTTCTATCTTCTTCACAAGTACACTCCTGGCTTGTTCCGTGCTTGGTACATCGACTGTCGTTCGAAGCAGACGCGCATCGCCGTTGAGTCGTGGACGACCAAGTACTTCTCACCCATCATCGTCTCGGACGTCCTAGATGAAGTCCAAAAGTGGGCTGATAGCCAGGAGCCTCCTGCTATGGACGAGAAGGAACTTGTTGTACGTGTTGCTAGATCCTCCAGAGAAATCATAGCTGGCTATGAAGTCGACGAGGATCAAGCCGCCATCGCCATCAAGATACCCCAGAACTACCCCATCGAGAATGTCTCTGTGCAGAGTCTCAATCGTGTCGCCGTCAATGAGAAGAAGTGGCAGAGTTGGATCATGACGACACAGGGTGTCATCACCTTCTCCAACGGCAACATCATTGATGGTCTACAAGTCTTCAAGCGGAACATTCTCGGTGCGCTCAAGGGCCAGACCGAGTGTGCTATTTGCTACAGCATTATCTCGACTGACAAGCGCATGCCTGATAAGCGATGTACCACTTGCAAGAACTTATTTCATAGGACGTGTTTGTACAAGTGGTTCCAGAGCAGTAACCAGAATACTTGCCCGCTATGTCGAAACCCAATTGACTATCTGGGTTCAGATACGAAGAGACGGCAGGGCTAGGAGGAGCATCACTGGGTAGTATAGTATAGAAGATAGAATAAAAAGTTTTGCATTAGCATTCCAATGCTGCGTCTTGGTAGAGAGATTGGGTCGACGGCGTGTCTACACTTTGGCACTGCCATCTTCGTTGTCATCGCTCTCCTCGCTGTCCTCGCTCTCCTCAACAAGCTTTGCACCGCCATCTTCGTTGTCCGATGTCTCTTCAATGAGCTTCACATTCCCTTGTTTCTCGTCCCCAACATGCCTGTCCTACAGCTTGGCACCGCCCTCCTCGTTGTCCTCGCTCTCTTCAACAAGCTTTGCACCACCATCTTCCTTGTTCTCCACAAACCCACTCTGCTCGTCGTCCTTCTTGTCGGAGTTTCCGTTCTTTTCAGAGCTTCCGGCATTTTCATTCCCGGCATTGTCGCGCTTAGGAGGGTTCTTGAACTTGTCGACCTCGGAGGGTATGAACTTGTTGTTATCTGGTTGAGGTTAGGGATGTTGGAGAGAAGGACATGGAGTACGTGCCTTCGGGGACGCGCATTGTGTCTGTTTGGAGTGTTATTGAAGCGTGTTTGAAGCGTTTATTTATTTGTAGTGTATCAGAAGTGTTGACGTATTTATGGAAGCGTTGTGCTTCGGTGTATTTTTGTTCATAGCGTGTAGTGAATTGATGAGATTGGTCGACGAGAGGAATTACGGTCGGGTTATATAGATTAAACGAGGCAAAGAATCTAATGCTGACAATGGATATGATGATGAATTGTTCATTGTTGACGTGCAATGCCAGTGCTATTAGTGGTATGATGCTGCCAATTGACCTCAGGGGTTCACGGCCAAGGCTTTGTGGGCAAGAGCCTGGGAATATCTGTCAGAGATGTTACTAAGGCGAGAAGAGAATCGCAACTGACCTGCTCAGCAGTAAGTCGCTTACTGTCGTAGCGAAGGAGCGATGACACGAGGTCGATGAAGTCAGGATCTACATGAGGAAGAAGGTCTTCCCAAGGACGAGCGGGGAAGACAGTCCAGAGCTCAAAAGGTGCGACCTTGAATTGTTTTGCCTCGGGCCATGTCTCAGGCGTGGGTGTACCAATGGTCTTGAAGACGCTGAGGATAAGACCAAGCTGATTACCATCTTCATGGACAGCGCGAGACTCGAATATAGGGGTTGGAGGATCGCGGAGTGCTTCTGAAAGCATGACTCCTAACCCCCACATGTCAACCTCTGGTCCGTAGGATTTATGCCCGAAGAGAACTTCTATCGCGCGGTAAGGACCTGTTCCGATGTCGAGGATTTTATCGTCTGCTGGTTCTGATTGGGTTGATAGCTCGGGATGCCAGGCTGTACCAAAGTCGGAGAGATACGCTGGACCAGTTGGGGATGAGAGGAGGATCGCGGATGGTTTGATATCGCGGTGGATGATGCCTTGTGCGTGTATGTCTTTCAGAGCGTGCAAGACATCTTGGAAGATAGATCGGACAGCATTAAGCGGTAAAGGACCATTGGCGATAAGGTCTGCCAGAGTACACGGCATGAAGGGAAATACCAGCACAAATCGCTGCTCCTGATCGCGAAACGTTTCGAGGAGAGGAATACACGGTTCTCTCAACCCCTTGAGTATCTTTGCCTCCCTCTGCGGATTATGCGGCTCAATGTCCTGATAAGTCACAATGACCTTAAGCGCCTTATCACCGGAACGAAAGACCTCTGAGGTTACACCATCCGAGACAGGTCTACAGTTCCCATACGGCCCAATGCGTATCCCAGAGTCACCCTCCTCTTCCTCCTGAGGAGGCGAAGGCGTTGATGTCGAGGTTGGCTGACAGGCGAGATTGTACTCGTCCTAGGCCATGTCAGCGGATCCGCGAGTTCTGGACCGCTGAAGTTGAGTTGGGCGCACCTGAGTAGAAGCGATTTGGTAGGCGGCCTGTTCTATGGCGATGGCCTCACTCATGCTAGTGGTAGCAAGGGAGGCTTGTCTACGTACGCACGGGAGTTAGTATTTGTGCGTTACACATTAGGCTACTTACATTTTTTGAATCGTCTCATAGCGCTGAGACATGGTCAACGCAGCTTTCCATCCCGGTAGTTCCATTGTTTTGCTTTGCAGGGTTTGTTTAGATAGTGTAGGCGAGATGACAGGTCAAATTGGGATCTAGAAAGTCAATTGATGTCAAAGGATTATAGCACAACAGATAGAATTTCCCTGCTTGACGGTAAGAAGAGCAAAGATCAGCCTTTGTTACTGGGATGTCTCAGGTTTTGAGTATCTGGTTTTTGGTGGAATAGCAGATGGAGAACAGGCCCGCTATTTCATAAAGCAGAAACAAGGCCAAGGTGACGATGACGAGGAGCAGGGGGTATAGTAGTTATGCAATGCCTGTCAAGTCAGAAGAGATCAATATTTTTCAGCACAAGATACTGAATGTAGAGCTTCATCAGGTTGATATTAGAATATATCGAGTACCGAGACTATGAGGTCATGTCGTGGCCTCGTGACTTTAACTTAATTTGTCAGGGAACTTCTCGAAGGCCTCTAGAGAAAACTAACCAACCACCAAACGTTTTGCCCATTAACTTAGCTCCACCGTCTCCAAGTTAAGCTACCCCAGCCTTAGGGAGTAAGAAAACATCAGACCTTGGGATAGGGTGTCAAAATAAACTCAGCAAAGAGTACACCAAAGTCGTCTTAATTCTATACCAAATTACCTAAGTCTTTTTGTCATCTAGGATCGGGGTCCTGAGTTTTCTGCCCTCCTAGCCCAGCCCAAGCCCAAACGAACCTGACTCTGCCAGCCCTGTCTTGTTTCGCTCACTTTCAGCGCCAGCCTCTCTCTAGTTATTCTGGGTCAGGGCCTTTTTAGCCGTTGTCGTCCCAGCCAAGGCATTAAGTTACTCTTCTGTCTTGTTTTCCAACCTCGTGTCCCGTCCCCGTTCATCCTCGGCTGCATCGCATTGCATTGGCATTGGATCTACGCATTCTGCGGCAATAATACTCACTTACTCCTCAGACTCCGACTCTTCCGATAATATCACAATCATCTGATCTGCTACGGATACTCCTTTGTTACGTAGCTCATCATCGCATATGAACAAACTCAGCTTGTCTTTCTACCTCCGAGTCTCGACCGACCCCTCTCGCTCAACCGAAACCGCCATGCGCATCACGTCCTCGAGCGATTAATCCTATAATTAATTCACTACTCCCTCGTCCGCATCTATACATAATTACAGTAATCCTTTGCGCTACCCATCATGGAGGACATGAGGGCCGAGTATCCCGCCATGCTGGTGAGCTAAATCCCCTCGACCTCCAATTCCCTCGCCTCGGGCGACAATGGAGGCAACGGTCAATACAATACCAGGCTGAACTTGTACTGACTCTCTTGCGCTGTGAATAGGCAGCTCTCCAGCCCAGCCAGGCGGTGCACACTCTTACCGAACGAATGAAGCGCATGTCCCGCGTCAACACCGAAATTGCCGACTGGCTCCAGGTACGACAATCCGCAAACCGCCAATGGCTACGCAACGACATGGCATCATGCTGCGAGCCTCGACGACATCCCGCTAATCAATTCTACACAGGAGCGCCGTCGCGTGGAGGATCAGTACGTGCAGGGCCTCAAGAAGCTTGCTACCTTCAAGGTTCCCAACTCTCAGTCTGAGCTAGGGTAAACATCCCTCCTGAGGCCTTTGTATCGCAATTACTCACAGAACTGCAGTGTGTTCCAAGCGCCGTGGAATAGAATCATCGACTCGACGGAAAACATAGCCCACTCGCACCATCAGCTTGCCGATCGCATCGAGAAAGACATCGAGCATCCGCTGCGCAATTTTGCCAACCGCAAAGATGTCCAGAACATGAACACCATGTCCAGCAACCTAACGAGTATGGCTAGGGACCTCGAAGAGTCCCAGAATCAGGTTGATAAGCTCACCAAGAAAGGAGGCCGTGCAAACACTTCAAAGGTCGATGCAGCTTCTTCCAAGCTCGAATCTGCTACAGGGCAGTGGGAGTCGCAGGCACCGTTCATCTTCGAATCTCTCCAGGCCCTCGACGAGTCACGAGTGAACAACCTGCGTGATCTTCTCACACAGTATCAGACACATGAATCCGATTCAGCTGGGCGTGTGCAGGAGAACGCTATGGAGACTCTTGCTCTGATGCTCGAAATCGACACGGAAAAGGAGATCCAATCATTCGTCCACAGGGCTACGGCTGGCAAGGCGAAGCTCCCTACAAGGACATCAACACGGCAGTCGTCTTTTGCAGGCACAACTCCTTCGACACCAGTGCCTCCTAGCACTGCGGATAGCACCAATTTACCTGCTCAGAGCGCTCACACATCGTCTCCTGCGCCTGTTCCAGCCCCCGCCTCTTCCCACGCAGGTGACGATGATATCAGCGAACACAACTCGGTTCCACAGGAGAAGCCAGGTAGGTCCACTGGCAGCACTCGTTTACAGTCACTAACAGCTTCAAGGTGGTAAATTGCGCCGTCTCGGTACCATGTTCGGTGGACGCAGGAGACAGAGCATGCACGCTGGTTTCGGCCAGCTCTCTCCCGGAAAACTAGGTCCCAGCTTCGGACGCATGGGAACCAGTCACAGCCAAAACGATCGCGGTGTCTCCCCTCGAGGCTCCTCCAACAACCTCGCAGAGCATCACCGACTGTCCTCTCTAGCAGAAACTCCCGATGTGCCCAAGCTACCCAATAACGAGACCGATTCACCCAAGCCCGATGCTTCGCATGAGAACACGAACGGAGTGTCGCACAACGGAAATCTGCTCGACAGCCCGATCCCACAAACGACCGGGGGTACAGTCAACGGTAACCATGAACCCGATCTGTCAGATGTCCAGCCTCCTCCTGGTCCTCCGCCGTCGCACAAGCAGGAGAACCAGTCCCCCGCGCCGCCTCTCGCAACCAAGGACGCTGAAGGATTTACCGTTCCACCACCAATGAACGATCCCATCTCTGAGGCTCAGCGTGAAGCTAAGGAATCTGGCGAAGATCCTGACCAGCTTCTCAAGGTCAACATTCAGCAGACTCCTGTGGAGGATGAAGATCCAGAAGCCAAAATGGCTGCTCTGTCTAGCGTCGCCAACAGTCTCAAGCTTGGACCGGCCACTCGTCGCAGTGGTACGGTGAGAGGACGTCGTGACGTGCGCCATACCATGTATGTGCCACCGCCCAACCTCCCTGAGAGCGGTACAGATTCGTCCCTGAGCGCTAGGCCGACATCTCCATCTTTCGCACAATCTCTTTCCAAGGGAAGTGCAGTTGCAGCCTTGGCATCTGAGGCTAGCATTGCTGGTACTTCAGATACACAGTCCGTGAGATCAGGACACTCATTGGGTGGTTTGAACCATCCCCAGCATGCGCATATGACTGCTCCTGGTCTGAATGCCTCTATCATTGAGACTGTTTCTGCCACATTTGAGGATGGCGTCGTCAAGTCCGCAACCATTACTGGTGAGATAGCAGTCGTCAACAACCCCAGTGATTCCGGTGATGCGAAGAGTAAGCTATCCCCAGTATCACAATCCTCACACTCACTAACACATATCAGGCTACGAGACTATCCGCATCAACAACTTTTCGGCCCTTGAGCGCATCGGACCGAACCGCATGTTTGTGGAGAACTCATCTCCTGACCATAACGATCAGTTCAACATGCATGTATCTAACCTCATCCACAACATGCCCGCATTCTCATACCGAGTATTTTCCGAGGAGTCCGAAACCCCTACACTGGGCGAGCATGCTCCTCTGTCCCTCAAGCCCGCATGGAAGCCCCAAGGAGACAAACTAGGCCTCTTGTTACAGTACCAGCTCAACCCATCGTCAAAGCTCACCGCCCCGGTAACACTACACAACGTTGTCATCGTCGCCACCTACGAAGGCAAATCCAGTGGCGCCCAGACAAAGCCCGTAGGAACCCACCTCAAGGACAAGCACCTCGTGTACTGGCGCATCGGCGATCTCACCCTCACAACGGAACCTCACAAGATCGTCTGCCGCATCATCGGCGCAGAAGGCGCAGAGCCTAAACCAGGCCACATCGAAGCACGCTGGGAGTTCACAGCCACAGGCGATCAAGTCGTTGGAAGCGGTATCTCCGTCTCCAGACTCGACGAGGGTAAGGGTAAGGGCAAAGATGTCTCCGAGGACGATCCCTTCGCGGACGACACCGCCAGCACAGAACACAAGTGGGTTGACGTGCCTACCTCGAGGAAGCTCGTCAGCGGTAAATACGAAGGACGGTAGTGGGTGGTGTTGAATAATTCTCACGTGCATGGATAGACAAGACAAGATATCTGCCATATCTTGGCGGCGCATTGAATAGCGAGCGTAATGGGGCTTGTTCCTGGGGGTGAACATTTTCACTCTTTCTTCATTTTGTTACCCATATTGGTCTTTTTTTTCTATAGTATAATTTCTCTTTGTATGCGTATTTGTATGTTTAAAAACCACAAGCTACCTAGGAGGAACAGAAAGTAGGCTAAAGCTGAAAGAAACAGAACCATGATGAATCATAAAAAGGGACATTACCCATGTCCAGAGTCTTTTTTGCAACTTCGCTGCGTCTATACCAATTCCTTTTTGTCCTTACTCCCAAAACCATCCTCATTCATGGGACGTGAAGATATGCTCTTAATATACAGAAATGATCTCACGCGTTTTTGCTCTTTTTACTATCTTGGTCCTTCTTATACTTTGAATACTTCTCCCCTAGATAACGCCACGTTCTTGAGAGTCCGCCCATTAATAAGCCCTTGATGCTTTGCACGGTACTTGGCCAGTTGACCGTTTGCTTGACAACGATGCGCACCGTTTCGTTGAGTTTCTGGGCGTCGTCTGTGGCGATGCGGCGCTCAAACTCTCCGCCCTGCATCTTTTTAACGGCGCCGCCTTCTTCGTCCGTTGAAGCTTTCATGAGCTCGTTGAACTCTCCGCGGGGAATGCCGAAGCGTCTTTGGTATTGGAAATAGAGACGTGATCGGAAGGTTTGGGGAAGTCGTCTGACCATGTTACCGCGACGTATGGGATCCATATCTTGCTGGAGCTTGTTGTCGGCTTCGGGATTCATGATCCAGTCTGTGTCGTCGATGCGACAAGCGCCTATAAAGTCCACATTGGGAAGGGTCTTGACGAGAGGGGCGTAGAGACGACGGAAGTGAACGATGTTGTTGTCCACGATGTTTGTGACTTTGCTCTTGTTCTCTGTTGGGAGAGCCATTCGTGGATCGCCTAGATAGCTTAGACCAGCGATGGTGCTGTAGAGTTCAGCTTCGGTGAACTGTGGCGGGAGGAGGAGAAGGGCTGTTCGGACTGCCGCGATGAGGTTATGTTGGTTGGCGAGCCGGACGCGAGGATGGTCGCGGAGAATCTTGACGGGCTTTTGAAGACGACCGGCGAGGTATAAACTGTCCCATGAAGAAAGGTCGCGAACGAGGTTATCGATGCTTGTGACGCCGTACTTGATGAGCATTCCGTTGACCTCGACGTATGGGTTGAAGTAGACACCAGCACCCCAATTCTGCACGCGAGATACCACACCCGATCCAAGCGAAGCCAGTCCCGAGTAATGGTTCCGGTGTTGCTTCATGTTTATCGAATGCCAATGCTCAACATGCGACACACCAAAGATAAAGTCCAGCACCTTGGGCGATCCCTTCTGCGACTTGATCAACGCCTCCGGTGGATTCGGATGCACAGCGCGAAAGTCTGCTTCCGAAATACTCGCCTTGGAAGGGCTCTGAGGAAACACACCAGAGCCGTAGGCAAAGCAGTACATTATCGGCGCGTTAAACTGCCGCAGCATAAGGCGTAAAGCTTCCTTGAGCTCATAGTTGATGATCATGTGTTGGTTCGCGCCGAAGAGTCGATGTGGTAGGTCGGCGAAGGACTTGATGGATGTGTCGAGGTCTTCCCATTCGCTGCTGAAGACATTGAGTTTACTGCTTGGCGCTGAGGATGCGCTACTTGCTATGGATTCGTTGGAGCTTGAACTCGAGCTTGAGCTTGAGCTGGATGGCTTTGGTGAGTTGGAGTAGTATCGTGTGTATTGTGTTTGGGGGATTTGTCGTAGGTGGGAGGATCGGAGGGATATGGCGCGGGTGGTCACGGAGGACTGGAGATGTTAGAAGATAACGAAGAGGTGGGGGGTGTAGAGCTTACCCGGAGGCCAATTGAGGCCATTGTTGAAGACCAGAGTTCTCAACAGGTGATGCAAGAGGTTGAGTTAACGGTTCAAAGCTTAGAGGTTGCAAGAAATGATGTTACAGCTGAAGCTCTTGATACCGAGGTCGTCAGCTGCCGCGGAAGCTTCGGTCCCATTCAGACAAGAAAAAGAACAGCTATAAACAAGCGCAAGCAAAAGGAACGAATAAAACCGTCGTCATTCGAGAATCGACGTCAGTGGAGCTCAGTTTTGTAAGCGGATGGATCGCAACTCGACTTCGGTGATCGTCGGGTCCTGAAGCTTGACACAAGGGAAAAGAAAGAGAAGTGGGTCATGAGGGATGTGGGTTGGCCAATTAGGAGGCGCTCTAGCGACGGGGACAGGGGTCCATCTTTATCAGGTACGGAAGACGTCACTAGGATGATATCGACTTGGCAGGCTTGGAGACAGGATGGTTTGCAAGGATGCGTCATTATGGAGGAGTGATTGGAGAGTCTGTCAGGGGTTTAGGGAGCGTTTGGCCTGGCTTTGGTTAGGGATTGGACTATTGGTTTGTGTGAACTCAAAGAACTATTGTACTGCGATGGGGAAATGTTGTTAACTTAGGGTAGGCAGGGTATAACGGCAATGGAACCATTGTTGACGAACCCTAATTGTTACAACAATAGAAGTTGCTCAACAAGCTATCAATTGTGTGACGGAGACTAACACGTCCATTCTCAATGCTAAATTAGCCTACCGTTATACGCCTCCAAAGTTCAAGAAGCTTCGTGGAGCTTGACACAGCTTCTTCTAGGATACCCTACACACCAGCTCAAAACGTCTTGGGCAAATCTTTAGCCCAACGCTCTCTCTGCAAAAGAGCAGCTCACCACACTAAAAAGCATTATTAATTTCATCTTCCTTCCAAGCGTTTTTACAACTCATCTGAAGCAAAGAACATATTCTGTGCCAAGTCTTTTTGACATGATCTTGAAGCCCACTCTTTGAACGCAAGGACCAGTCCGGTCACGTGACGACGCAAGCTACCGTGGTGATCGCAAACAAACCACCTCCAAACCGCGATCTTTCATTCATTCAAGCAACGCAGCCCACAAAACTCGGAAAATGCGCTCCTATACGCCCAACGAAAAAGATGGGCGTGGGAGCAGAAGAAACTCTATTAATGCCAGATTCCGAGCAAGCACATCTGCTATAGACAGACCCCAGACATCTCTACGACAGTCCAGGGTAAGTCAACACAAAACAAAACAAACATTCCCGAGCTTGAACACATGTTTCTGACCCAAGCCCTGGCTCAGATTTCCTCTTTCCGCGCGAGCACAACACAGTCATACAATATAATAACAGGCGAATCATATATTCCTCGACCTCAATCTCGCCAAAGCCACGTCGCTGAGTCTGTCCGCCCCGGTTCGCGCGAAAGTCATAAGGAGAACATGGCGCCCCCCGACGCGGACGAGTACGAGAAGTACAGGCGAGAGATTGAGTCCTTGAAAGCTGAGATTGGAACTCTCCAATATAGAATTCAGACTTCTGAGCAAGAGCAAGAGATTACAGCATCAGAACAAAGCAGCAAGTTGGAACAAGCTCGACGGCGGGAGCAGGATGAAGCGAGCAACCGACAAGCCGCTGAGGCTGAACGCGAGAAGGCAGTCGCCCAGACAGAAGCTCTTCAAAGAGAGCTACAAGAAGTTAAAGACTCTATCGATGGGGATAAGAAACAACTAGAGCGCAAGGCTCGTGAAGCAGAGGATGAGGCCCGCTTGCTGCAGGAACAGCTTGAGGACCTATCTACAGCCAAGGACGATGCTGCCCGAATTGCCGACCGAAAAGCCACAGACATGGAGATGCAGATTGCCGCGGCGCAAAAGACTATCCAAGAATTTGAGCAGGAGAGCGAGCAGCGGGAGAATGTGCTGCAGCAGACACAAGCTCAATTGGCAGAGAAGGATGGAGTTATCGCGAATCTCGAGGCCGATGTTCTACGACTTAAAGCGCAAAGCGGAGATGCAGAGACGATGGAGATTATCCGACACGAACTTACCGAACAAGTTCAGCACATCCGAAACCTCGAGGCCACGAATCGTGATCAGCTCTCCGAACTTAAACACCTACGAGCGCTGAGCAAGGCAGTTGAGGTTGTCGAAGAGGAGAAGCGAACACTACAGCGGAAGTTGGAGTCGGCGGAATTGGTTGAAGCAGAGCTTGCCGAGGCGCGTATACAACGACAGCGATTGGAGGATGAGCGCTTGGCCTGGTCGGCGTATCTTAGAAACGCTGCCGAGACAGACGAGTCTGAGTTTGACTCTCCAGAGTCTGTGGTGAGGGCCCTCGTTGAGGAGCGCTTGACAAATGCATCGTATGTCGAAAAGGTTGGTGCTCTACAGGCCGAGATCACTGCTGCCCAGAACACGATTCAATCGCTCCGCGACGAGCAGGCCCAACTGAAGAACGAGGTCGAGAATGCAAAGACTGTGGCAAATGCCAGCAACGCCGACAAGGCACGAATGCGACTGGAGCGCCAACGTGCCCTGGCTGTCAAGGAGGTTGAGTACCTCCGCGCACAGCTCAAGACGTTTGACACCGAGGACGAGACGCTTCAACCAGAGCAATTCGACCAAGCGCGTGTCCAGCGCGTCCAAGAGCTGGAGGACCTCGTCGACAAGTATAAGATGGAAGTACAGAACCTACACGCTGAGCTATCGTCCATCGAACCCTCAGCACCAAGCACTCCCCAACCCGCGACGGGTAGCAAGCGCTCAAGAGCGGAGGATGACAGTTCTCAAGAGCAACTCGGTCAACTCACGCGAAAGAAGCGTATGCTGGAGGAGCAATTGACCAAGTCGCAAAACAAGATCGCCCTGCTGGAGAAGGACTTGTCTACCAGCAAGGAACAACTCAAAGCTGCTAAGCAACAAACACAAACACGCGTTCTATCACTCAAGTCCAATCCCACATCGGACTTTGAAGCCATCAAGCGCTCCACCCTCGAAGCCCTAAAGAAGGAGAACGAAGAACTCCTCGCAACCCTCCAATCCAAGAACGCCAACTCCTCCGTCCCCATGATCCCAACCTCTGTCCTCGCCGCAATGGAGCGCGAAATCACCGCCGCCAAGGCCGAGACCGCGTCCGCCGAGAAGCGCACGCGCCGTCTGAAAGAAGTCTGGGGCTCCAAATCCCAAGAGTTCAAAGAGGCCATCTTCTCCACGCTCGGCTGGACCGTCACGTTCATCCCCAACGGCAAGATGCGCGTCGAGAGCACGTTCTACCCGTCACAGACAGACGAGCACGAGAACTCGATCGTGTTTGATGGCGAGCGCGGGACGATGAAGGTTGGCGGTGGGCCGAGGAGTGACTTTGCGAGGAGAATTAATGATCAGATTGGGTTCTGGGTTCGGGAGAAGGGATGCATTCCTGGGTTTTTGGCGGCGCTGACGTTGGAGTTTTATGAGGAGCATACGAGGGCTTCTAAGTAGGGAGTGAAGCGGATGTGATGATAGTTAATACCCCTGTATATTTGTGTTTATAATGAAGGCAGTTGAGGATTGTATTTACCTACTGTCAAGGCCAACCCCTCCATCACTTCTCATACATAAGTATCTCCCGCCTTGATGATGTCCGAAAGCTTACAAGGGTGGTGCGCTACGTGCCACTGTGTTCGTTTACATTCGAGTCGCCAAAGTTCAGCGATATCGTCTCCAGACTTCTTGGTTGACTTGATTCTCTGGAGCATCTCATACATTCTGTCTGGATAGACAAGGCCCGAGCGTAAGAGCCACTGTCTCGCCATGAGCCCAACACTATTCAAGTCTCCACTGTGGTTTCCGGACATCTTTGGGAAGAGCTTCCTTCTCAAGAGTTCTTCCGTGTCTATCATTTCATCCTAGCAACTGAGATGGTAGAACTGTGGGAGTTGGCCAGCTCGTTCGCCCACGGTAACCTGTGGCCAGTTGATCTTTATCCAGTACCGCTCATGGGTCACATAGGGCACTCGTTTTGGTTTGTTGCGGTGTAAGCATAAGCTCTCAGCCGAGCAGCTTTGCTCGTCTCGAAGCCTAGATAACACTAGCTGAACCAGCTGGTCACGATTATTCTTGTGAGATTGATCCAGAGTGCGGAGGAGGTCTCTCCCATTTTGTCTGAGGTTGGCGACACCGGACGAGGCATGTTCTGAAGGCCGTGATGGGGGGCTGGGAAAGTCTTGGTTGGGATTGCCTTGGCTGGGGGTGCTTTGATCGGATACGGTTTCAGGCCCCTCAGAAGACCTTTGTGGTAATGGATCCGGTATAATCGGTGGTGGAAGCGAAGGCTGCGGTTCCGGGGACCAAGACTCGAGGCTTGGAGACGACTCATGCTCACTGGGCGGCTTCTCAACAGGTGCCGAATTATCAAACGGCGTCTCAGCAGGATTTGGAACATGGCTTTGATCAGTCTGGATACGCTTGGTCGATGGGCTATTCTCAAATTCTTCTGTTTCTTCTGCCACAGTGGCACGCTTATGTTTCCGAGGATTGCCAAGTTTTGGTCTCGGAGCAACCTTATCAGATTGCCTTGTGGGAGGGGCAGAGCTGACGATGATGGAGTCCGGTGATCCTGAAGGTTCTGTAGGTCCTGAAGGCCCTGAGGGTGGTGGTACGGTGCTGAAGGGGTTGGGATCTTCGTTTATCTCGTCTTTAAACTCGCACATGATGCTTTGATATGATACGGTAGTCTTGATGAATGATGATGATGATGATGTTGACGATGATGGATGAAAAGTAAAAGCTTGTAGTGTACAAGTTGGCTCGGGAGATTCCTTTCATCACGGGCTTACCTTGGTAGTTAACCAAGTATCACAAGGGAAGGCACTGCAACCTTATGTAAGGAAGTTGCGATTCCATACTTTCTATAGGTGGTGGAGCGCATGCCGAAGTCAGTAGGTGATTTCTTAAGGTAAGGTAGGTTAGGAGAGGCGAGAAACCTGCGGCCTTTCCATGGCCATTAATGAAAACACTTGCTAGCCAGTTGACCCCTGAACCATCAACCAAGTCGCAGTTGATATGGTGATGCACTACTCACAACACCAAGTCAAGGTGGATAGGCCAGGCACAACAACTGGATTTTGGAAACGAGCCCAGCGTGTCGATTAGAAGATCGATATGAACGCTTTATCCGATCAGAGGGCCATAAAATAGATGGAGTCCACAGATGCTTTGCAGAAAGATATCAGCCATGCTTCCTAGTTATGTTAGGGTTATCAGGTAATTTGGCACAAGGCCCTCAATTTCAAATCAAGGCAATGGAATGAAAAGCTCTAATAACGTGCTAAGATATATAAACTTGGCTAAATCTTTTCGTCACTTCGAAAAGAGATCCCAAGTTCTCTTGTCCCTTCCAATAGTTCTAGACGAGATCTTGATGGCTTGAGCATAGGGTAGGCTTCAGAACGAGAGAATGATGGACGCCGTTCAAGATAAGCACCGAAAAGAGTACCAAGTTAGACTTGGACTTTGATTGGGAGAATAATCGTCAAACTGGTCTAATGAGCTGAACATTAAAGTATTTATTCAGAGTGTTTACTCATAGAACAAGGCATCGTACTCAGAACAGCGATGCCAGTGCTTGATTATGCGCATGGTTTGGTGTATTGCTATCAACAGCGTCCACAGCGTTTACAAAAATCGCCCCTATCTCGTTCTCTCTTCATTTTTGCCATTCTCTTGGCAGCTCTGTCTTTTTTCTTTTGCTTTTTCAGCTCTCTAGCCAGTATTCGTCGAATCTCAGAGTCATCAGAGCTTATGGTGCTTGTTTCGGTGTATACGCTATCTTGTCTTTGTATGGGAACTGGTTGGGGGAGGGGGTGTGCTGGAGCTTGAGGGTGTGTCGGAAGTTGACCATGACCTGGAGCCTGAATATGTGTCGGAGGCTGAGGGTGTGTTGGGGCCTGAGGGCGTACTGGAACTGGGTTGTTTAGTGGTACTGGATTGTATCCCTGAGGTCCGGCTGGTGATACAGACGCATGGTGAAGCCCTGGAATCTGCTCTGATAAAATGTTTTGTTGCGGCGCGTGACTCTGCTGAAGAACTGGTGGCTGCACATGTGGCATTCCACTGATCCTTTGTTGCAAATCTCCTCCGTGTTCTGCACGTCTTTGTTGTTCTTGAATCTCTGTACCTTGCTGCCCCAACCCTCTCTCAACCTCCTTGGTCTGAATAGCTATGACCCTTTGAATATTATCGCTAGCATCATCAATCATACTGCTGACTTCACCTCTCCTTGCATTGATGACCTCGTCGTATTCCATTTCCTTTAGCTCGATGAGAAGTTCAGAGCTGTGAGTCAAACTTGACACGAGGTCGTTGACAAGACTCGCTTTATCGAGGATTGCTGCTAACTTTTTCTTTCCGTTCGCATCTTGAGGAATAGAGAGGTTCATAGTGCTCATGTTGCGGAAGAAGTCTAGTTGGACGGATAGTGCGTGGTAGGCTTGGTTGGTGAGGAAGGGAAAGGTGTCGATCAGTAAGTCCCATGGCAAGTCAGCTTGTGACCATGGGCCTGCGTTGTTCATATCGGTCTCCATGCTAGCTTTCTTCCGAAATTCGGCGAGATTGTGGTAGCTCGATTTAGTTAAAGGACCAGTTTACTTGAGGTTATCTCAGCCCGTTCAAGTGTAGGAAAGGCCTTGGGCGGGTTGGGTAGATATATCGTTCTTTTAGAGGCGTTGATTCAGAAATGTGATTAACTATGATGCTGTGAGCCGTTTGCTGTGCTCATGAACAAATGCCACTTTTTGTCAGTAGTTAATAAGCGTAGTGAGACAAGGTGGTCCATCATCCACGCAACAAAGGGATCGGATCAGAGTGACGAGAGTGAACACAGCAAACGGACAAACCGACAGCTAGCTTCTTGGAAATCGATAACCTTAGACAGGAGATATTATAGGTCATGGATAACTACTCTAATATTTACAAGCTTCCAAATACGGGGTGAAAATCGAAATCTCTATGATCAAATACTCTCATACTCATAAACTCTAAACTCTATATCTATATCCATAGCCATCAGACGTTTCAAACTAGAACAACGTATACCTCAATCGCTTCCACCAGGGAAACGTAGCGAGCTCTGTCCTCCAAGCATTGATAGCCTCCCAATCATGTTCACGTCGTCCCGTATCAATGTCAATCTTCTCAATGCTGATCCAACGTGTCCTCTTCCAGAGATATCCTCCAGCCCAGAAAGCCAGCACAATGGGGAGTCCGAGATACTGCATAAAAAAGTCTTCAACAGTACCCATTCCCGACTCGCCAACAGGGGCGACGATGGCCACGTAGAACTGAAATATGTTAGCAATTATTCCGAAGAATCAAGATTTCGTGCTTACCTGAGCAATGAGAATGACAACAACAAAGATCAAGCCTAACCATGATCCCCAAACGCCGCCAATAGCCTTGAACGGGATTTCGTCGAGTGTATGTCCGTTATACTTCCACGCCGCTCTGAATCGAATATGCGCAAGACAGATCGATCCCCAGCAAACAAGCATGGCTAGTCCCGACAAAGCCAAAAGCCAGTCGAAGATAACAGGACCAGCTGCATCAAGGTTCAAAAACGCAAGACATCCAAACGCAATGATGAATGCAACAGACGGTAAAGGTCGACCCGCTCGATCAACCCAGGTAAAGATCTTTGGCGCAAAACCCTGCTGCGCAAGCGCCAGAAGTGTGCGAGATCCGCCGTACACGGAGGCGATGCCGAGGGATAAAACTGATGAGAGGATAACGGCGTTCATGTAGTGGTCGAGACCCTTGAGACCGGAATACTTTCCAACAAGAACGAATGGCGAAGCTGCGCTGTTGGAGTAAGAGCTCGCGCTGAGAAGATTGGGATCATTGCAGCTGATCAACAATCCAACGAAAAGCAGCGCAACGATGTAAAATAAGCAGATTCTCCAAAAGACCTGCTTGATAGCCGCAGGGACTGAAGCAGTAGGATTTCGAGACTCAGCCGCTGCCAAACCCACGAGTTCCGAACCCGCAAACGAAAACGCCGCTGTTACAAAAACAGAACAAAATCCCTTGAATCCATTCTTAAAGGCCCCAGGATCATGCCACAGCTTAAAGCCCTGATACGTATCATAGCTTCCACTCGACGGACCCCCACCACAAACCAACACCAGCGCGATTATCATAAAGATAGAAATTGACGTAAGTTTGAAGCACGCAGCCCAGAATTCCTCCTCAGCGTATCCCAGCGTGCCGAACATGTTAAGGATGGTGATAGCAGCGAGAAACACGGCGATCCAGACTCCAGGAGAAATGTCAGGGGACCAGTACCCAATCGTAATAGCGCAGACTGTGAGTTCGAGAGGAAGTGTAGCAGCCCATTGAAGCGTGTAGTTCCACGCCATGGCGAAACCAAAAGATGGGTCAATGAAACGAGCCGCATATGTGTAGAAACCACCGGAGATGGGATACATGACGGCGAGTTCACCCATTGCGTAGACAACGTTGAAAACCATGACTCCAACGAGGAAGAAGTCGATAAACAACGTAGCAGGGCCCTGTAACCATTAGTCAATATTCAGTCGAGTGAAAGGCTCACTTACACCTTTACTCAACGCCGAACCAGATCCAACAAAGAACCCGGCACCGATCGATCCTCCAATAGCAACCATCTGAAGATGTCTCGGCTTCATCTTACGATCCAGCTCCACCAGCCCAAGTCCATAATGCTTCCTCGTAAACGACTTAGCGTTCAATCCCGTCCTCGTCATGAAATCATCCTGCTCATATTCTTCACCCGTTGCAGTGAAGCTTTCTTTCGTGGGAGCGTTTTCATCAGCCATAACGCTCTTTTCTCCAATGACAGGATAATCAGACACGATCTTTTCAACAGCCATGATGACCAAATTCAAGGAATTACCTAAAAGACAGAAAAGAGTGAGGAATTAAAGAAAGAAAGAGAAAAAAGTTCTTGCTAAATGGCCCCATTATAAAAAAGATGAGAGGCCCCATAGTAACAACGCTATGAGGCCCACACATGGCATGGTCATGACTCTGGATGCAAAATTTTCATTAAATCGCCTTTGAATCTCCACGATCTGAGGGGGGAGGTTTGGTTACTACTCCAGATACTGAATTGGTTATTTACGTAAATCTCCATGGGGAAGGGGTTTGTATTGATAATGAGGGTATTGGCTCCAAAAGATTTGGAGGTTCAGCGACTCCACATTGAAAAGTTGGAGAAATTATATACAAGACTGTATTACAGACAGCCGAATGTATTGAGATAAGTAAATAGGATAAGCTATAGTCCCAGTGTGCATTAGAGGCATCTTGATTCACAAAAGAAGAGAATTTTCAGTCATTCGATGAGTCAGGTTCAATGGTTCGACCAATTTGCCACTGTCTAAAACCGAGGTCAAACTGTTACACCTGCAATCCGATATCGAGATTTTCGTTTATCAAAAGCCTCATGCAACTTGACTAGAACTGATTCGACGATCAAACAAGATCTATCTTATTACGTTACTCTCAAGTCTAATAAGCCCACTCTGTAAACCTTCAAGTAAGAAACATCCCTGTCTCTATAACGTAAAAAGGTTGCGGCTCAGCGGATCGTGGTGGAGCCTGGACGGTCACTTATTCCCGAGTTGCCTCCATTACCCGCTAGGGTATCATTGGTATCTTTTTGAGATGAAAGGATGACAAACAGATCAATCAGCAACAGCAAGAATGGAGGTAAGAAAAGTAATATAGATATACCAGCTGATTGCCTCGTAAGTGAATTACACTAGAAAAAGCCCCGTTGCAGAACATACTGGCTCTTGTTACTTTGCTTTGCGGCGTTACTGATAAGTTTAACTATATCGTCGAATTAAAAGAGATAGCGCGGGGCAGTTTTTGAAAGCTGTAAGCCGCATTAACTCCCCATAGCTGTTAAATGGCCTGCACAAGATAGCAAGGAATGAATCTCTATTCGTATTGTGCATGATAGAGTCCAAAGAAGCCGGTGGTTTCGTATGCTCCAAGATTTGGCCCCTGAGTTCTTCAACATTTGCCGGACCACGAAGGACAACCTCTCACTCACCTTATTCAGCGACCCTTATTGAGCGGCTGTGTCGGCTGGGCAGCCAATCTGGCCTTTCTCTTTCCTAAAGTCACTGTAATTTTATGACTATCTTGGAACCTTGATGATGTCCCTTTTATGTAAAAGACTTGTGCTGGCCCGGTACCGAAAGTTTTTCTTGATATAATTTGACGTTTTTACGCTAGGAGGATGATTCGTCAAATGGTATTTACAGTGATGCCACAGCTTTGACGGCTTGGGATGTTGGGAAGCTTTCGAGGGATAATATAGCCTGAAGGCTCGGTATAAGCCGCTGGTTCGCTCCGTTGATGAGACACCGCGTAATAAGCTTGGTTAAACTGGCTTTTAGGACCCTAGACATCAAGTCGAGACTCTTGAGAGTAAGGCACTGGAGGTGGGGTGAATGTCTGCAAGAGCCCTCTCGGGATACTCGACAGGATGGCCGTGATCTACCATGAAAGCCAGGCCTCAAAATTATGAAGACAGAGAAGCCTTATGACGAGTTAAAAGTGGCCAAAGCGTAGGCTACACGATGTCCTTCAACCACTACGCCTAGAGTAATTGGACGATTTCTATTGAGAGTGCATGGACTTGGGACGGCAGTCACTTGTGTCAAGATGAATCATATAACGCATGTGTTGACTGAGCTTTTCACTATGGAGGTAGCTCTCTCTATTATGATACAGATTGAAGATTTAATTCCGTAACGTGGTCAGCGGAGGCGCCTTGAATAAGCGGAAACGGGACCATGGACTGTCCGTCGATGCCCAAGTAAGAGGACAAAGGGGCCTATCAAGAAACTGCCGAGTTCAGTTCCTTAAGGTTTCTCAAAATGCCGATGTATTACGATGTAGGGGATGGGATGAAAGAGAACACGGAATTAGTTATCCTCATTATGATGGCATTATACGCGGACCCTTCGCGAGCTTGACTTACTCAATTCGTTTCCGATCCACTCCCAACTGAGACGATGTAGGCTCGTCTTAAGGCATGATTCCGATTGGGACGCGTCCTTTAATCACATCAAGCGAGTACACATGCCCTTATGAGTGGTAGAGACCTGTAGCGCGAGTCATGACCTCTGGGGGTCTTATTCGGATCATCGGCCAACTCCCCAAGAGAGAACCCACGTAATCGGTCACATATCACTATATGTAAAACCTTATTTTGACCGCTAATATTTGAGTTTGGGACTTTTATGGGGTATTCTGCGAACAAACGAGGCCGGAGTTTTCGGCAGTTGTATAAGTAGTTCAACCCCTGATTCGCCAAGAAAATAAAGTCCGATTTACCGAGCAAGCCAATGAAACTATGTGTGGTTATAGGAAACTGAGTCTTGGCGATGTTTCTTGGCATCACTGTGAGAAGTTGGAGGATCAGGAGTGTCTCGTATTCTTGTCATGAGATTCTGGAGTCCTGGCAAGTCCGGGGCAGTTACAGCCGTTGAGAATTACTGGAGACCATCAGATCGATGATCTATGGAGTCGAAGTCCCGAGAAGAAAGATTGTTGAGCCGTAATTTTGGGTATAAATATGTGTCGAGGTCTCGCCAAGTTAAGGACCATTACTCACAATTCTCAACATCACAATCAATAAGCCACCGCCTTGAAAACCTACAAACAAGGTACATAGCCAGTCCCCAGAGCTGTCAACAAAGCCTAACTCCCCCAGAAAGCAATCTTCTCCATCAAAATGAAGGTCTCAATCCTCGGTCTCCTCGCCCTCTCAGCATTCGCTTCCGCATGCGCCAGCTACGAAAGCTGCCACTGCTACGACAGCAACGGCGTTCCCAACAACGGCGCCACCCAGACTGTCTGCGATCACTTCAAGGGCGGAATGGAGCTTGACACGCGAGAGTACGGGGCCAACACCCAGTACAAGGAGTGCAACGTCAAGACTTTTGGCGGTGGTGCTTCGAGCTTCGATAACTGTGATTGGAGACGCAGATGTCAGAGTGCTGGTGCCACTGGTGCGGACTCTTCTTGCCGAAGCAAGTTTCCTTAGATGTGTTGTGAGAGGGGGGAGCTTAAGTCGTTGTATGGAGTTCCAATGCTGGTTTAAGCTCGGCCGACTGTAAGCGGGTCCTATTGTTTATCTTTAGTTAACCACAGGCACGAAATTGTATATGCTTCCAAGAATTTATCTGATCAATAGTCAAAATCATGGTAGAACATTCCGTCAGTCTGATATTTTTGCCTGAGTTGAAATACGGTGACATACCAAAGCTTTCAGCATGTAGAATTGATCAGTAAACACACCGGCATATGCCCCGGCTTAGATTAGTAATTATTCAGAAGTCAACCAGTCACCGCCAATAGTAGCTCGTGAGCCGCCCTACGAATATTGGCCAGGTATCAGATGATTATCTTGCAATCCCCCGAGGAGGCTTGCTGAGGTCAATCAATTCAATCTGACAACGGGGTAGTGGGTGCCCTGTGATTTTCGAGTCGACTGAGATGGTGTTGTTACATGTTGATAAGAGCTTAGCATGACAGAGCTGACATACTTGTACTACATGTCAACTCAGCCGCATATGCCTAGTCTTTTAGTCAAAAGTCCAAGCTCCAGATAAGAACTCGCCCGACCTGGTCTGTCAATTATTCGACCTACTGGTAATGGAATCACTCTCATATGGATGGTATTTGCCGACCAAATGATAAGAAATTCTCACTAAACAGCTGACTGACCACCAACTCGACTCCGTAGGGCCCACGCTAAGATCGTTAGATAAACTTTCCGCCACAAGCCGATCAGCTGCAAATAGCTCCAAAATAAGACGTCATAGCTAAATGCCTCAACAGTTCGATCAATCGCCGTGCCAATTGGTCTCCCTAGCAATTCAGCTCTCATAAAATTGCGGAGAACTCGCTGATGTTGCTCAGCAAATCTGACCACAAACGGACGCCACAATAACCAGAACAGGAAAATGATTCGTCTAGTTTTGAAAAATGTCTCTGAATCCAAGGCAACGGAGACACGGAATATGCACGACGATGCAAGCTCCGATGAGCCAATCAGACTATGACGCGTCCTGACGTGAGGGGAACATGGCGTAGTATATAATGTCCATAACCCTCCGGGTTCTCAGGCCCTTAAAACTCCCATATCCAGAACACACTATCCAAAACCATTTCAAAATGACAGTCCACGAAGTCAAGAAGTGAGTAACATAATCTCTCTACGTCAGGACGGCGAACTAAATAGTGCACAGCCTCGCCGAGTTCAGGGATACCCTTGAAAAGAACCCAGTCGTCATCGCAGACTTCTGGGCCCCATGGTGCGGACCATGCCGATTCATCAGTCCTGTTTTAGAGAAGTAAGTCACGCCATCAATGTGCATATATGAAGCTTAACTTACCACTCAAACAGGATGTCAGAAGCAACTGACTCCATCTACTTTATCAAGGTCAACGTTGACGAGGCTGAGGATGTGTCTCAAGAGTACGGCATCCGAGCGATGCCTACCTTTATCGTCTTCAAGGATGGCGAAAAGGCTGATGAGGTTGTGGGAGCAGACCCCTCCAAGCTAGAGAGGATTGTTCAAGAGTACAAGAGCTAGATATCCACTGGGAAGATTATCTGTCTGATCCTGGACAGGGGCAGGTTTATGCCTAGATTTTTGTAGTTGTCGCTTGAATCCTGTGACACAGAGGTCTTGTGCTTCATAAATCATGGTTCCACATTCATTTCAACCTTTGTGAAAGTCATTGTAACCTCTCAGGTCCACATGTGCGAAGGGGAATCCAATGCCGAGAACTGTGGTGATTTTGAGGCTCCTTGTACTACCGCACTAAGCACTCAGAAAGTCAGCGACTATCTGCCGAGGTGTTACAGCTATAAATGTAACTGGCTATGCATAAACTGTGGTATAGCCATGACGTGTCCCTCAAGACGAGGTTTCACAAGTCGACGGCTTCAAAATCTATATAACCGCCTTCAATACCTCTTCTCAAATTCCACGAAGCTGATTCAGATAAGCTGTTGAAAGATTCTTGCTATTAAAAGTCTTGTTGGTTATCATTTGGATCAAGATGGTCGTGCATGAGATTCACTCGTGAGTACAACACTCCTTTCTCCCCCATGAACCCTCCATTCACTGACATGACCCTAGCGAGGAAGAGTTCAGAGAAGCTCTCGAAAACCACTCAGTGGTCTTTGTTGAGTTTTTGGCTACCTGGAGCAGCCCCTGCCATGTGATCAGACCCATAGTCAGGTAAGATGCCCCCCCTTCACTGGAGCTCACGCTTATTTACACGCTGCAACAGATTTTCAGACACTGTCAAGAACGAACACGTCTTCTTTTGCTCGGTCGATGCAGACAAACTCTCCGAAGTCTACGAAGATCAGGGTGTTCGATATCCGCCGACATTTGTGGTTTTCGAGGATGGGGTCAAGAAGCATGAGGTTGTCGGAGCGAATGCTGAGGCTATTCATGCGATGTTGCAAAAGATAGTCAAGAAGGATTCGGAGACTTGAGTAGCTTCGTCCAAGGGGCGAGGACTTGAAGAAGAGAAGTGGCTTTGGAATTTCTTCCACTGGATTGTAGTAAGCTTAACTACTCACCTGTTCTCAGAACTGCAGACTGTTTGATCGTTGTGAAAACGAGGGAATGTCTAAGGCATTTCAAAATGGAAAATAACCTGCACTTGTCTTTTGACTTTGTAAAATGGTCTTGAGCTCTCCTTGTCATGGTGTAGGGTCAGATTTCAGTTGATATACCATTGGTAAAGTGTGCCAATATAAACTACAAGTATGGAGCTATTGGAGTAAGATGGCGATGATGTACATAGTTTACGATCTCAAAGTTGCTTCTATTAATGGCCTGTCTCCGTGACCCTCAGCACCAGACTCTGGTCATGGAACACGATGTAGCTCTCCGACTTCATCGCCACCTCGGGCTCAACGAGCTGAAAATCGAAAACTCGAAGAAGCTAGCAACTGGTCAGTAGGATAAATCACACCAATAACTCAAGTACATACCTCAAAGATGACCTTGTTCAGTTCCATAAAAGCAATGGGCTTTCCAGCACACATCCACCGCCCATAACCAAACACAATCTCAACATCCCGCTTCATCTGAGAGCTGGTCTCTCTATCGACTTCAAGGTATCTCTCCGGTCTGAATACTTGAGCATCAGGTCCGAAGAGTGCTTCAGAGCGCAACAAAGCAGATGCATTGACGCCGATTGATGTACCAGGTGGAAAATATTTCCCATGCATGGTTTCTCCACCGGCGGGGACGTCTTTGAAAAACATTCCTGTTACAGCTGGCCGGATTCGGATGCCTTCGTAGATCACTGCCTTTAAGCTAATGTTAGCATGTTTCTATAAAGCTGAGGGGGGGTTGAACCTGAAGATAAGGCAATTGCCGAGACTCAGCATCTGTGATTGGGTTTGAAACTCGACCTTGAGATACCGCTTCCGTGATCTCTTGTCGAAGGCGCTGATATATGTGAGGCGAGGCGATAACGTAGAGAAGCATAACCCGTATTACTGTAGCAGTAGTCTCTGATCCTGCCAAAAACATGAACAAAGTTTCAGTCTGACACTCCTCTAGTCGTAAACCATGTCTCTTGAACGAGCCCTTAGCCAAGTTAGCATATGATTTCTGGATACCGAAGGGATAACCCACCAGCATATCATGCTGCTCATCGGCTCCCGGAGCATACCGCTGGCGAACAATTGTATTCGCAACTTTCATCAGCGGGCCAACACCCTTGGTATCATTCTCAGTCGGTCCAAATAGCTTCAGAAACGTAGGCGAAAAGACCAAGTTTCTCAGCCATGGAATATCTGTCGCGAGCGTCATGACTAACAGATGCTCATTGAGCGCCTTGACTATCCCGTGGAAATCAGAGTCAGCCTTGAGATAGCCGAATTCTTGACCAAGAGACAGATTCGATATGACATCGAGTGTAAAAAGGCGTGTTACCATGATTCCCTCCATTGGACGATAGTCTCCTTGCCTAGAGATGTATTTCTCCTTGATTAGCTGAATCAAATTGCTGACCTGCCTGTTGACTACGGCTTCTAGGTTAGGAGCGTCGCGTCCGCTGTAAGCTGGAGATAGCTTGGCCTTGACGCGATCGTGTTGGACTGGATCTGTTATCTGCATCATGGGGTCGTGGTAAGGATTGAATTTGGCGCCGAGATACCAATTTCCTTTTGTGTATGTATTCTTGGTACTTGAGACTTTTCGGACCAAATCTGGGTCATCGACCAAGACCTCATTTGGACCGACTCTGACAATTGGTCCATAGCGTCGATTGAGGTTGACCAAGTGATTATGCTGTGCTCCGGTGATGGTGATGTATGCTAACCAAAGATATGAGAATTTACCAAAGAAAGGACCTGGTATATGCCGAAGACGATACCAAGAGACTGTAGAAGAGAGAATGAACCAAGTAAAGAGGGCGAGGACGAAATATGGAAGCCATGCAAGGCCCCTTTCAAAGAACAGTGAAGCCATGATTATTCACACGATCTAAACAACAGTAAGAACAAACAGGAGCTCGGGAATATATAACAAAAATTCATCTCATGGCATTTTACTTTTGCTATCGGGCATATGGAATGGCTGTCTTGGCTATCACAGCTGAAAAAGAACCAGCCATGATTGGTAGATTTACGACGACTGTGTAACCCCAATGATAGACATGCAGCATGATTACGTGGTTTTCCTTGGTTTGAGGGCCTCAAACAAGCCACGAGACATGCGAGATGATATCAATGTCTTGGAAAAAGGAAATAAATCTAGATACGGCGTTTGTTTGTCTTTTATAATTGGTGGATGATGTTGAGGGTTGCTTAAAGTGCATCGTCGGTTTACCTAACTCGGAGATGTCGTACGGAACCGCTCTAGGAGCTGTGCCCAATAGGCTCAAAAGGCAAGGATCCCTACATTACAGTATGTAGGGCCTAAGTTTACAGGGCATTTATATTGTTCAACAGAGGATTAGACAGCGACTAGATCAACCAATCAGAATAGCTCGGATGGACCTTGAGATCTATCACAAAGCAACGCACGTCATCAGACGATTTAACAACTCATTAACGATCCCTTCCTTTTCGAGAAGGTTGCTTTACATAACCGATTTGTTTCCATAATTTATGCAACATTATCATCTTACAGCCGAAGCACATCATATCTTTACTCGGGCTCAAGAAGAACTTCCGGCAAAGGCGGGGTTGATACGACGTTGAGATATCGGTATATATATAGTCAACATGTCTGACGGTCGCCATGACTCTCAAAATGGGGACAAGAAGCTTAAGACATCCAGTATGAGCGTCGCAAACTCCAATGTTGTCGTGGTTGGTGGCGGTATCGTCGGCGCCTCTATCGCTTGGCATCTCTCCTCCGAGGCAAACGTGACTGTCATCGCGGATGATATCGGAGGAGTAGCTACCCCCAACTCCTTCGCTTGGCTTAACGCTGCTTCATCAGATAAGAAGTTCTATTATGACTTTAGACTCAGGTCTCTTGACCATTGGAGAGAAATTGAGAAGACTGTTGACAACTTACCGATTCACTGGGGAGGTACAACAAGCTGGGATAAATCGCCTGATGAACTTGAGGAGGAGCAAAAGAATCTGACTGCCTGGGGATATGATGTTATTCGCGTTGACAAGACGGAGATATCGAAGCGGGAACCTCATGTTGAAGAGGCGAAGCTGCCAGAATGGGGTCTAGGTTACGATCAGGAGGGGGCTTTGGAAGCTGAGAAGGCGGCTGAGCTACTGATCAACCTCGCAAAAGATAACGGGGCCAAGGTTATCGAGACCAGAGCCACAGGAATTACCAAAACCAATGGCCATATCAGCGGTGTCACTCTCTCATCCGGCGAAATAATTCCTGCAGACCATGTCGTCGTAGCCGCAGGTCTTGGAAGCGTCCCCCTCCTTGCATCACAAAACATCCGCCTCCCCCTCAAAAGTACAGCCGGTCTCCTCGTCAACACAAAGCCCACCCCTAAGAAGCTAATCAACGGGGTAATAAACGCTCCCGAACTACACATCCGCCAAACCCTCGAAGGCGCCTTGCTTTTCGGTTCAAGCTACGCTGGAGGTGACCTAGGCGACGACCCAGAAAAGACAGCACGTGAACTTTTCGCCAAACTTCAAAGCTCAGTCTTCAGTGGAGACGAGCTTGAGTTCAGTCACTACACTATTGGCCATCGAGTACTGCCGGAAGATGGACTGCCGATTCTTGGAGAGACGGGAGTAGATGGACTTAGTATTGCTGTGATGCATTCTGGGGTTACGAATGGAGCTCTTGTGGGCAAGTTATTGAGCAGGCAGATCCTCACTGGGGAGACGGATCCTATACTGGAGAATTTCCGACTAGATCGTTTTGCATGAATGTCTTGTTAGGTATAGTCCTCTTGCATAAGGGATGGAGATGATGCCCAGGAGAAAGTTAAGTCAGTTTTCATACCGTACTGACTCTATTACGACCTGTTGCTTTCAGTGCTAAGGAACCGCTTACTGGGTAAAAAAGGCTATCAACGGGGCCCCCAGGGTGTAAGAAGACTTCTGATATTAAATCGAGGTATTAAAAATACTTATTCTAAGGTGCTCTAATTCTATACCAAATTATATTAAATTCATCTGAGTTTACCCAAGGCTTTTTATCACCTACGATAGACATCCCCCTGGGTGCTACGCTAAAGGGAGAATAAAAGTGCATCTCTTCCTGAAAATGTCTCTCCGTTTGTAATATTCCTCCGCTGTTGTCTCGATTTGTCCTCTACTTCACAGTCCTGGGGCGAGTTCATTCAATATCAGAGGTTCTCTTGTTCTCTGAGGCTAATGAATCCGTGTGACGTATGGCCTTCCTTCTGTGATCCGTCAGGATCTTTCCAGCTCTGTAAAAAAGAGAAGGCCAGTTTTATTAAGTCCCCCTAGGCTCTGGCTCTTTATAGAGCCAGCATCGTGGCTTCTAAGGATGAAGATTGCTCCTTCTCATCAAAGCAACCCGACGACCAATCTTGCCTCGCATGTCTTCTCAGACTTCATTCTTCATTCTTCACTCTCCATCTTCATCAACATCAGAACCGCGATCGATCAATCTTCTTGGCAATTCATCACTATCCATCCACTAGTTACTTGCTTGACAAAAGCCGATACGCTTCAAACATGTCTACGTAAGTTATCTAACTGACCGAAAGCTTCCTGCTGACAGACCCTCTCCATCAAGAGCCGACAGTTATGTCCAGGCATACCTTAGTCTCTCTCAAATAACCCTCGATGTTGTAGAAAGACTTGACGAGCGAATCCCATCCGGAAAAACAACCATGACCGTCGATATCATGGATGCCTTTCCTAGCACCAAATCTTTTGTGAAGCTCGTTCAGTTCGAGAACAACCAGGGAATTGCCGAAACAGCAGTGCTCAAGCTTTATGACCGGACTTGCCCTGGGCGCATTCGTAAATCCATAGACCCTTCGATGTCAGCGGAACAGGCATTTCTGGAATTTGTGCGGACTGGGAAAATGCGCGAACTTGTCCCAGAAATGGAGATCACCTGGAAAAACACCCTCAATACACAGGAAGCGGTTGATTACTTCTATTACGACCCTCAGCAGGCGGTCAAGCATTTTACCGTGTCCAAATTCGAAGCTCGTGTCTGGTACGAGTTCTACCATCGCCACAAAACTGAGTTAAGGGCGTACAAGCAGCTCAATAGCATGCAGGGCAGAGAGATACCGCGTCTTTACGCAAATGTGCGAATTCCATTATCCGTTGTGCACCCAGGTGCATGGAACGCAACCCCGGATGAGGAAGAATTCCGATGCGTTCCTGGCCTTCTTCTACAATACTCTGCTTGCAACAAACTCAACGACCTCCAATTACCCTGGCAGGACCCTACTGCATCCGAGCAGGCGCACTGCGACTGGTCGGCCCTAACTGAACGAGCCGTGAATGCCATGGATCAGATCAACGAGTTCGGCGTTGTTCTCAAAAACTATAGCAACAATGTTATGTTCAAGAACGCGAATGGCGTCCTAGAGCCATATATCATCGATTTCGCTCAGGCGACGTTGAAAGAGGACTTGGTCGACTATTTGATCAGGGAAAAGAACATGGAGGCTACTGACTTTCCCCCTCGGCAGAGGGAAATCATGTATTGGAATAAGGCCAGGGATTACAGTAACCCTGCATCGGTTGATCAAGCCTTCAGTGACCATGACGGTTTGCACATTCCATGTCAGCTTCCTGATTATGAGGCGAGAATCAAGGAAATCAGGCAGCAGGGACAGAGCGGGAACTCTCAAAGCAGCCAGACTCAAGGTGACTGAGAGGACGAGGCTGAGTTTCGAGAACAGATGGAAGCATGTGTTAACTTGAGGTGCTTGAAGCACTTGCCTGGGGAACGGGCTTGACCCGCCTTGTAGTCACAGTACGTAGCCGTGGTTTATCAATAAAGTCTCAGGGAGCAAGAAAACATCCGATCTTGACATAAGGTGTTAAGGTAAGCTTGTAAAAAGATATCCTAAACTCAGTAAATATCCTAAACTTGCACCAAGTTACCTAAGTCTTTTTATCATTTAGGATCAAGGTCCCAAGTTTTCTTTCCTCCCCTTGCACGGCATTGCGGACAATTATTGCTTGCCGAATAGACTATTATCTCTTTATTCTCCATTGTAGTCTGCAAAGCCTGCTGACGGCCCATCCCGACTAATCATGTAACCGAACCGATTTGGCTCCTTAAGCACCAGTGGAGGCATGTCCTGATTATTCTCAATCCTTACAAACTGATCCTGTTCCCTACCCCAGAGATCCTTGCCTTTTCTCACAGCGGCTGCGATCTTATCTTTGTCTCTATACTCTTCACGGTTCATCCATCGATGAGAAAAGCTCGCCATCTTGTTGAGAAACTGGTCTATCGTCGGGAAACAGCTACTGCAATGCCAACCGGCATTACTCAGTACGCCCCTCTCGAGGAAGCGAAATGGACGAAAACCTCCATCTCCATTGCGAAGATTGGTGGGCTTAAGGGTTCGGCGTCCTTGGTAGTAGGTTGCTTGAGGGTGCTGCCACTCTGGGCCGGTGTGGAGGAATTGAAATGAGTAGTAGTAGAATTTGGAGGAGAGCGTAAGACGGCGAGGGAAATTGCAGTATCGGAGGACGAGGAGGGTTTGTGGACGGGGTATTTCATCGACGTCGGCTACGATGAGAACGTCTCCTTCGTTGGGTGCTCTTGGTCCGTCGAGACTGAGCATGACTTGGTCGAAGGGGGCATCTCGTTGTAGGTCTTCGTAGTCCCAGGCACGATGCGGATCGAAGGTTGATGGGAAAGTTAGTTCGTGATAGATAATCTTGTCGTGATAGCGACGGAATCTGTCCCAGTTCTCTTTGAGGATAAGAGGTTTCGAATTGGCCTGGAATGTTTTCGCTGACTCGACGACAATGAAGTAGTCGACGTATTCGTATAATATATCTAGGCGTATTTCAAGAAAGTCAAGCTCGTCGTTTATCATGAGCAAATCATAAACTTTGCGCTCGCTGGGGGGGCTCTTGGGCACAAAAGCTGAGTAGCCATGGACGGAACAGAGATCATGCGCAGCCTTTGAGGCATAGAGCTGTGGAGTCTTCTGGCCATGATTGGAGGCTGGGCTCAGAAGGTCTGTCGACTGTAGCGACTCGGTAAATACTGCATGAGAGCTAGTAAGAGGTCGGAACGTCCACCAGAGCAAGGAACAAATGCCAACAACCAGAAAGGCTCTCAATACAGCTTTCGGTACCATATTGACCTGAGCATGAGAGATTGAGAGCGAAATATGCTCAAGAGAGATTGATTCTGACATGCCCCTTTGCTGTTACCTAATCTGACTCAGGGCTGTTGGTCGCACACGGAAGTCGGCATCCATGGTTACATGTGATATTCTGCAGCCAACAACATCTGATTACCTATAGGTACTGTGATACGAGCAGGACATCGTTGACTTGAGGGAGTTTTGATTGGTTGGTCAAAGGTGAAACAGTGTAGTACGCATGAGGGGACTTTTGTGCATCCTTTATGATGATCAACCAACTGCATAGCCACGGTATTTCTTTTACTAATGGATTGTTGGTCCATGCATGCTAGGGAGACAAGTAGACTGTTGACTCTGAGGGATAAAACGATCTCGGTACATCACCGTAGGTTTAAAGAAGTTTTTTGGTAATGGATTCTGATAGTCATTCTTGATTATGGTCTCAAGTTCCCTCCCTCCATTTGGGCGTGGCCTGATCTGCATACATCGGTCATTGACGAGCCCTGCAGTAAGAATGTGGGTAGATACAAGGTCGTATAACAGATGATCGACCGGGCATATTCCTTCTTGGCCAGCGGGAGCTAAACAAGTGCCGATCCCAACCACAGAACGAATCGGGGCGTTTTCTACGAGTAAGCATCAATGCAACAGCACCACTTAAAACAAGAGTAACGGCTCCCAATATCAGGTTACCAGTGCGATCCAGTAAAGAATACAGTCAGACAGTCAAATGAGGCCCGGGTGCCGGTCTTTGAACGCTATGTCCGGTCAGGCAAAAGGACACAGGGATGTCTGACACAGGTAATTTACGACATGTCCAATCGCGATGTAGGACCTTTTGTTATGCATAATCCTGGAGTGATCCGGTTATTGGTCTATTAGCAGGGATCTTAGCCCTGTCGCCATTCAGCTTACCTGCGGCCCGTACGGATGTAACTCTTCGTAGGCATGCTGGACGAGGGGGTTGCTGAGCGCAGATCCCTTTGGAATCAGTTCTTTGAATTTGTGACAAAATTCAAAAAGGTCAATTTGGAGAGCTTGGGGCCTGTTTTCCCTAGAAATGATTATGTTTTCTTGTCAAATCCAAAGCTTCGTAATTGGAATCTGATAGAGGACAGATGTGACGATATCATACGTAGAAAAGCTATCATCCTAGGAAGTTCTACGTAAGAGTTTGTGCTGTATCATTCTATGTATGATTTGCTGTAATGATACACTTAGATCAAGGTGCCTCAGCGCAAGTGGTTGGTTACCATCACCTGCATCTTTTCATGGAATACATGAGGCACTTTTGACGCTTACACTCTCTTTTCCTATAGGCCAGTTCATACTGTGCGAGCTGAAAGGAATTGCGTTATTGACCCTACCAGGGATCATCATTCATGATCCCACGTACCAGTACAAGGTTTACGCTACTTAGCTGGTATGTAGCTGTGTTGAGCTCTGAGTGAAGTTAGCAGAGTTCAAGAACCCATATGACAAGAAAGTGACTCGCGCGTTGACTACAACTCTTAGCGATTCCCCTTTTCATTCAAGATGGTGATAGAGGTTAGATACTTGGATTTCACTAGAGTTATCCTAGCTTGGAGAAATAAAACAGGGAATCGTTCGATGCTGTACCTCTACGGACCATCGGTACTTGGAATCTGATGTGCATCCTCTCAAGACGCATTGAGGCTTACCAACACGAATTGGGCCCCAGTCTTGTACATCAGATGGTTCTCAATGACGTTGTAAATGAATCCTTCCTTATGGACATACACACGAGTGTCTCCGTGCATGATGTGAGGATGAACAATGAAAGATGTACCTAATTTGAGCATCACTTGTCAGCAACGGTCTGCCGCCATGTGATTCCCAAGTGCTAATAATCGATATCACGGTGACAATCACTCTCCTCTTCAGCTATAAAAGCCCTCATTAGTCTCAACTTTACGAAAGACAACACCGCAAGCTTCTCCCTCTTCAATAACCACTCCATTCGACTATCAATCAAAATGAAGACTGCCTTCTTCAACATCGCCGCTCTGGCACTCACCATCTCCGGTGTCTTTGCCAACCCCGCCCCTAACGGAATGGCCGTTGACATCTTCGAGCGCGACGGCGTTCTCGAAGTCCGCGAAGTTGTAAGTCCTCCTCACCTTTCCCTAAGTCGTGTGTGGTATTGATGTACAAAGCCCCGTGCCGAGGCTGGCATCCAGTGCAGAGAGTGTGTTCATCTTGGTGGCCGTTGCACCATCGGTGATGGAAGCTGCTATGCTGCTGAGCATGCTAGTTGCCGTTGGTGTGGCAATAACTGCAAGTCTCGATGTATTGGTGATGGGCAGACTTGTGAGCAGTGGTGTCTTTAGGTCGTTCCACACAACTTGGTCTTGACGCTCATATGCACGTACGGCTGAGTGGTGGAGATATAACAGTATCAACACTCCTTTAACATGACAGATACTCAACAGCAGGCTAGCTAGCTTATTACATTCGCTTTATTGAAGCTATTGTCCCATATCTCACCACATTGCACTTCTGTCCTGACATTCGAATTGTAATCACCTTCTTCCCATGGGTCAAAAGTAAGCATTCTAAAGTGTCTACAGGACAGATTTAACTGTAATTAAAAACTATAACACTATGCCTAACCTTGATGAATGATACTACAAACTAATCCCTTCGAGATGCTGGTGCTGCATGACTCTCGCTTCCGCCTGATATCCCTCTGACTCTGATCAAGCTCTTTCAATACCTGATCAAGTCCAATATCCTTTCCATCCTTCACAACAGGAATCATCTTTCCATCTCGCTTCCTGAAGCAACCGTTTACCAAAACAGCCTTAATATCGCGGGCCTCACTGTACGTCACGATCGCAGCGACTGGTTCCTCCCTGGCCGACGCGCCAAATGCCAAGGACTGATCTCGGGAGAATATCAGAATATCGGCCCTCTTACCAACAGCAATGGATCCTATCTCACTTTCCATCCCAACAACCCTTGCAGCTTCAATAGTCGCTTTGTTAAAGACATCGTGGCTCGTTTGATCGAATTTATCAATCTTTTCGCCTTTTTCTTTATGCTCAAGTGTCTTTTGTAGACGTGAGAAAAGGAGCGCAGTTCGAGCTGCTTGCATAAGCGATGATGATGTGAGGCAATGGCAATCTGCACCCAAGGCTGTGATGAGTCCAGGTTCGAATAGGAGAGGCCAGCCCATTGAACCATGAGCTTCTGTAGCTGGTGTGCAAGCTAGTGGGACGCGGTGCTTCTTGAGAATGTTGAAGTCTTCGTCGTCCATGTAGTTGCCGTGCGAAATGACAATAGTGTAGTCGTCTTCTGGGCCAGGGAACAGAGAGTACTTCTCAAGAGCCTTTGGTACAGAGGGTCCTATTTTATCAGACTTTGCCCTACATGATTGGTCATAATTGGCTTACCGAAATTGCCGCTGTGTGATGTGATAAGCTTGACACTAGCTTTGAGCGCGCGACGGAATAGCTTTTCGACTTCCTGCTGTGGCATATGATACCCATCAAAGGAAACACCAATATTGACACAACCGTTGCCCAAAGGAGCTCTTTGGGCTAAGTCTTCGACATGCTTGATGAATGGTTCGGATATAGACATGGCGTTCGGGACACATGATTCGGTATCCCATTTCTGAAGATTCAGAAACGTTTCTCCGTATGCGAATACTCCTCGAATACCAGAGTCGAAAAATGCAGATATAGCAGACTCGGCTACTTTATATTAGTCGTGATCGAGTGCTGCGATTATTATAGACGTACCGTGTTCGGGAGATTTGCATCCGTGGCAGTGATCGAGGACGAATGTTGTTCCGGCATCAATGGCTTCAAGACAACCTGCCAATTGGCCCCAGTAGATATCTTGAAGGGTATAATTGAAAGACTGGAGGAGATCTAAAAAGTCAGCTAGCGCTTGGGCAATTAGACATGTACTGACCGTCTGAAAAGTAATCCAACCAGCAATTATCCGTTCCGTAACCCTTAAGCTGCGTCTGCCAAAGGTGATGATGTGTATTGATGAACCCAGGGCTGATGATCTTGTTGGTGCAGTCGACAACTTCAGCATGAGGTGGAGGATTGATGGATTTTGCGATTTCTTTAATGATGCCGTCTACTATCAGAATATCGGTGTTTACGACGACTTGGATATCATCATGCTCGTCATGCTGTATTACCAAGCCATTCTGCAAAAGAAGGGACTGAGACATTTTGATTTATAGTTAAGACGGCAGAATAACTAATTCCCTTTTCCACCTTCTCCCTTTTCCTTTTATATCCAACGGAATCAGTTAGTTACACTCCTCATTTTCGCCAAGGATCAAGCTGTAGCTGTAAAAATCATAACCAACCTGGCACTGCAAGGACTGATTATCACCAAACCGTATCTAGGGTTGCATTAGTCTTGGCAAAGCGTCGGAACACCATGTGGAGGAATATTACGATGTTATCTGTCAGCAGATTCAGATCTTGTAAACAGACGTGCGTTGCCAAGTTCGTGTTAGTCCAGCCAAGTCGGGGCCTCGGTGCGCTGTATATGGCGAAAGGCCGAGAATAAACACGAGTGCCGATATATTTTTGTATGGTTTATCGGGACTTGGTGAAAGCGAGTGCCGACTTCACTCCACATTGCTTCCCCAGATTTCATGTCGATCAAGAAGATCCTGATCAACTGTGGATCTAATCCCGAAACATGTCGCGTCTATTCTGACTTGGCAGTAAGGAATAAGAGGTTTGTAATTAATGACTGAGTTCTGCTGGTTCGGGATGTGGGGGTTTAAGTGCTTAGGGTCGGGTAGCTCTGACGTTGGATGCCGAGAAAGAGGCCGTCGAGTTGGTACGCCCCTTCTACTTACAGAGATTAATTTCAGGATAAAGGCTTTGGTTCTTTTTTATTGTTGAAATGCCAATATCATGATCTTTAGAGATCGCTGGACTCTCGTTATTTGTAGTTGTGACTTGTAGCTGAGAGCTTGAATCAACACGGAGGACTTGGCTGGACCCTCTCTATCCACTATCCCGCGATCCACTGCTCTGATCTGTAATTGGCCTAGACGATAACAACCATCCAACAGTCACTGGAATCATAAATACAAGATCCCAGCTACGAAGAATTTATGAATACTGCGGAGTCTCGTAAGCAATTTATCTGCGTCAAGCATAAGATTTGTTCAATGCTATCCCGGTAGCCTTATTTAATTGAGTTTCTTCCCGTTGCATCCGCTGCAGCATACCACGCAATGCAACTCTGATTCCGCAATTACACTCGTGCGCCATAGAAGAGTTGTCCCGAAAGTTAAAATACATCATCTTTACAATTATAGCATATAGTCAATCACATGACGCGAAAGAACGATAATGTGTTCGTGGGCGTGGGTCATCTACGGAGCATAGAAAAGCTCGAAATCCAGACCTGAAGATACCAAGAATGCTGGTCTCAGGATCTCCTGAATATATATTAAATTTCTCGGATGCATAATATCTCAGCTACCTATGCATATCCATCTACCATTTAAGATAGCCGGCAAACGTCTATTAGTCTTCTAGGCATACCCATGTCCACTTTTCGTCCCACGGCAACCCTAGGATTATGCACACCTGTATCTACCTACTGACCTGACGTCGAAGCTGCTTGGATTGTTCAGCAGAGCTTATGGAAACTTCGACATCCCCAACAATCAGTAATTATTAAATTTAAAATTACAAATATGTGCTCTACTGCCCAGTACAGGCAAGGCATCTAGGTACCTATAATTGTGTCGCTGATTCATGGTTGTACAAGATATAAGTGGGTCCGTCTCCCAGGCTGCCACTGCCTCGAGCGAACTCTCTCTTAACTCTGTTCAAAACTTCCTCACTCTTATTGCCATCGCGCTACGGCATCTCATCTCCATCATCAGAAATACCACTAGCGATGGATCGCTTCCCCGACGAGGTCCTGAGCCATATCTTCAGCTACCTTTTTACTGAAAGAGAAAAGCATCGTCTACACGACGACACGATCGAGGACATCTTGGACGTTCGCCTGGTCTGTCACCGATGGAATGATCTAGCAACCGAGCATCTCTTCCGAACCGTCACACTCTAGCAGAGTGAAAAAACGATCGAAGACGGCTTTCGTTCCTGGCATCAACTTCTAGAAATAGATTCTATTAGGAATGCCGTGCGACGTGTCACTATCGAGACCGCACCAGTCGCTGGTGACGAAAGTTCTCGCTATATTTCATTTTGTCCAGATTCTTGGGTTCGTCGTGTAGATTGGCCTGAGTTCAACTCCGCTATCAACCGCATCTGCGATATGCCAAACCTCGATTGTCTCGAAGTGCGTTTCTCACCCTTTTGCGATGAGGACGTATTCCCAGGAGCCTTGCATGAGCCTTCACATGCACGCAAGAAGTCACTTGAAGCAATTTCGAAGACATTGAGGGATCGCGAGTCCCGTCCCAACACAAGCATTATCCGTGAGTTGGTACTGAACTACTTCGAGGATACACCGTTGCGCAAGGATCTCAACGACAATCTGTTACAAAACATCAAAAAGTTACACATTCGCGTGGCTTATGATAGCGACGAAAACGAGAGGCCTGAATTTACCTCATACCTCTCAGATACCCTCTTGCCCTCGGTTTCTGAGCACCTGGTTGAGCTCACGATCGCTGGCCGCTACTGGGGTTCTATCCCAGCTGAGTTTAATGGTAAGGGTCTATCATTCCCATGCTTGAAGAGCTTGACCCTAGGGGAATACATTATTCTTCGACAAGATCAGTTTGACTGGATCCTTGAACAACGTTCTCTCATCGGCTTGAACCTTTACAGCTGCAAGATTGCAACACACTGTCTTGTGACGCAGCCTGATTTTGAAGACTGGGACGTCAATCTAAGTGGATGGAAGATAATATCGGACCCCTCCACGAACATTGTACAAGCGAACTATAGTCCTCTGTCTCACCCACGTCTGGAACCGCTCGATTTCGGCTGGTATGCAAACGACCTTCGATGGTCAGACATGTTCGATCGTATCCGCCAAAGTCTACCACAGTTACGAAACTTCAATTTCAAATGTTGCAGCTGGCAAAGTTATTTCGAAGGCTATTCAGGAACTCCCTCTGGCAACGATCTAAGCTATCGGTATTACTCGTTTGACGACGCAAGTTGGGCTTGGGTGTGGTGGTATCGGCCTGCCGAAGAGCGTCCGTTCACGATGGAAAGGGACTTTTTCACAGACAAGGACATGCCAGGAACACCAGTGGGTTTATACGAGCGTACTGAGCCAGCTGATCGACTTGCATTGGAGACAATGATGGAAGTAACGCGCAAGCGATGTGATGAAAAATAGTGCGCTCTTGAGGGAAGAGTAGCCATACGGCAAAAAGGTTTGGGACATTCACCGTTGGTGGCAAAATGGCCAACATACAGCTCTCCTGAGTTGAAATGAGCTTGGCTCAGTGTTATTGTTAGATACTAGAGGTCCTACGTTTTCTTGCCCCTTAAGGCGTGGGACAAGTTGTGGAGTTATTATTCATTTTTATGTACGGAGTAGACTATGGTATCTCTTATAAAACAACAATCGCCTCTCTTAAACGCTCGCATCTTTCCAACATACAGGCCCAGAAACATGGGCAGGACTCAAGGATGCACCAGTGAAACCAAACGAGGAAAGGCCTCCAACCAGGGTGGCCCTAGCTCCCAATTATTGAGATCACATGCAATGGCCTCAAACTCGGGGCTTACGCAAACATGGCCACCTTGAACAGCCATCAAAGGACATCCAGGCGGCCATTTCAGTTGAAGAGACTCGAGGTATATCTTGACAGAATGCCTTGACTTGATACGTGGATTTGTACAGAGAAAGTCTCGCAGGTCGGGCCAAGGGATGTAATCGATGCTCACAGGATGAGGATATGTATTCTGAACCTCGGTAGGAAGCAGCCACGGTGGCACATCCTTGAGAGTCATAGGATCAGGATGTAAGCGCCACTACGCGAAGGATTAGTACGCAGGAGACAATGAGGAAAAGATGGACTCACTCTCATAAGACGATAGGCAAAGAAATACACCCCGAACAAAGTCTCCACACTAGCCATCTCAAAACCCTTGAGAAACGAGGTCAGAAAACATGTGACTGCATTATCCCCGTAAGAGTGAAGCGTCATGTTGGGCAGCTCAGGGTTCCTCGGCAGGGACCTAGCGTGGAGCGGATCCTTGGGAAAAGCAGCATGGGTCTCGTAGAGGATGGCGAAACTCCGATACTCGAGACAATCAGCCTGCGAGTGGTGCTGCACTCCGCATCGGCAATCGACGTGCGACGGCGTGGGAAATAAACTAGACACTACCTCCGGGACCTCGGCAGGCGGGATGTCGTGGTGGTCCGCCGCAGCAGCACATGGAGCACCACCCGCCGGCGCAGCTCTTCGCCCTGCGGGGAAGTCCGGGGTGTCAACGCTCGTGTCCATCTCATAAGCCTCGCCAGGGGGTTTCTGCGAAGATCTCTGCTGCAGAGCCACGAGATCAGCGCTCAACTGCGGGAGCGTCCGGAGCTGGGCGGAAACGGTGTCGAGGTTCTTTCTGATCTGTGCAATGTCTGCTTCCATGCGCTCCATGCGCTGCTTGTGCTCCTGGCGGTTCTCCCTGTGCTTTACGCGATCTGCCAGTCGCTTCTGGCTCATCTGAGCCTCTGTGCGCACCCGTCGCTTGGACGAGCCGCTGGGTGGAGACGCGGACATGAGAGTGAGTGTGAGGTGGCTGGAATAGGGAGGTGGTCAAAAAAGCTATATAGTCTGGCTGTCAATATTCGAAAGGGGATATCCACTGTTTTGAACGAGGGTTTCTGGCGATGGCTTTGAGTGAAGCGAAAAGCTCAACGGTGAAGAAAAGAAAAAAAGGGGAGACGCGTCCGACGTCGACCAGTTAAATAGACTTGAAACGTGGTTACGAATAGGTGACCCCCGTGTCGTTCGTTGACTTGGCACTGAAGACGAGAGTGTCAGGATTGACACTAGGAGGGAGGTCAGGTAAGGTAAGGTAACTATGTCAGGTGTACATTACATACACGCACGTGTAGAGGGTAGAAGAGCGTTGAATTTCTCTGCCTCTGGGTGTGCGAGTTTGGCTGCGACGGGAGGCGAAACGCGGGGTAAAGCGCCGAGATGAGCACCGGATTATTCCCTATTGAGTCCTAGCGGCGCAGGGGCTTGCCAGGTCTGTTGGGGAGGAATTGTGGGCGTGATTGGCTGGACGTTGTGTATGATTATCAGGAACTTGGATCTTGACAGTTGACGGGTGGTTTAAGCATAGATTGGGTTTATCGGGTATCTGAGCTGGCCTGGGTTATATGTATGTTTTGTCGCTTTGGGGAATTTAACCGGTGAAAAGGGAGTGATCGTTGGATGGAGAGGGTGAGGGGCTAACCCAACAAAGTAGAGGTGGTCTTGCATACCCTGGAGCTGCATGAGATTACGAGAGAACTCTTGCTCTATGGAAGGATAAAGCATGTGATGATAGTCTATAGTGAGTTCTTGTATCCATTTACCCATGGCAATAACAATAGCACGAGAGAGAAACAACACATTCCAGTTTTCTACCTAGATTATCTAGGCTGATCACAATGAGACACAGAAACCAGGCAAATACACCATTTCCATGTTCAAAAGAATTACACTAACTTAGGAACTAAATACGTAGCTTGAGACTACACCAAGTTGTAAACTCCATCTCTTAGCCCTTATTCGTCAGTGGGGGCTGACTCTGCCTTCTGCCCATAAAGAACAATACTACCTCAGGATTAGTAAGATCTCAATGCAACTCAGTATCACTTAGACTGGAAGAGAAGCATGAATCGTAGAATCCCTCAGCTGCCTAGGCACCTCCGCACAAAAAACCATCGTCTCCTCTTTTGTCCACTCCATCCCCAAGTCACAGTCCATCAAGGTTAGCAAAGCTCCCAGCGGCTGAAGACTCTACTGGCTTCGCAGATGTAATGGCCTAGTTTGGCGAGCTCGAAACCTGGGTAGGGGGTACCGTTGTCAGATTCGTAGGGGAGGGCTATATCTTGCATTTCAAACCATCCTCCTGGTTCGAGGGCGCTGAGATATGTGAGCTACTGGTTTGAAGTTTGGGCAAGTCAGTGGATCGATGCCTATTGACCAACGATGGAATTGCCTTTTTGAGGCCCAGGATGGCCTTCAGGAGCCATCTCAGCAGTTGAGAAACCAGAACTTGAGCCCCTCTTGTTTGAGAGTACTATGACTTTTGTATCATGTTACTCTTCTCAGGACGCGTTGCCAACAGGCATTCCCCTTTGCCATACTATATTCTCTCGAATTGCTACTTCGCAACCCTGTATTCTCACAAGTGATAGGACTAACCTACATACCCGAGCATCCCTCGTGATGAGTTTCCCGACAAAGAACCGATTCTATGACGTGGATTTCGGACCGACGGTCAACCTATACAGTAGACTTTATGTAAGTTTCCTAAACCTTCATCATCCAACAAATAGCCCATAGATCAAAGAAGCCTATCATGTATGAAGGCCAGTATAATCAGCCGATTGGCCTCTTCGACTGCTAAGTTACTTTTAACCACCATATGGCGATTCTCTTCAAGCAGTCATTCTCATAGACTCCTCCGCTTGCGGTCTTGGATAAAGTCTCGGTGAACCCTAGAACTTGCTTCATCTGAGAAGCTATAGCAAGCATGAATATTGCAAAGATTTCCTGCGTCCACATTACGGGCAGACTAAGCCTATAATATCCCCGTACAACAAACTCAACTATATTCTCTGGAGTATCTACTTCAAGCACGGAATGGTTTCTTTCTCGTTAGTAGAGTGTTAGAGGTAGGAAGGCGACTGTGCTGCTGACGTTGAATTCGACCATGAGCTTTTTGCGAGCGGGTCTCATTATTGATGTTCCGATTGATGAGGATATAAGCTCCTATACACGCTCAGATGTCTCTCTATCAGGAGTACAGTCGTGATCCCTACCAGTGCCCACTAGAAAGAGAGTTAACCAAGCCAGCTATGACCTTCTGACACACTCAAACCAAGCACCCTCAAACTACGAGGAAGCGGGAGGGCCCGGCTTTATTGGGACTATCTCGGCGGCCCAACCATTCTCATTTCTCTCCGCTGTTACATTGTCCACGGGAAATGCTGTGTGAATTGGGGTCTTATCAAGCTGCCTACAGTTATCTAGGGTTACCACCCTTCACGATTTTATCTGACCCAATTCCTTGTCACCCCCTTACCCCCACCGCAATGCTGAAAGGTGAAAGTCGTTGGGGGTCCCTGCGTAACTAGACCCTGCAGATAATTACCAATCAAGACCGGGCCCCTCGGTCTTTATAATTAGAACCTCCTCGTATTCCTCTAAACTCTCCTAGATTGGTGTTATCTGTCATGCCATTCGTCAGTTTTGAGCAAGACCATTCCATTTTCTCGACTGCAACCGCGCTACAGCCCGACGGATAAATAAATACTGTATCTAACTAATGTCGGTTTCGGTAAAATACGAAGGGATCGACGGTGCTAGCGCATTATCGAAGTTTAGGTACAATGTATATTGCACCTATATACTCCGTAAATCTTATGTTTTTATCACTCCGTTCTACATTGTAGGGACGAAAATCTTATACTAAGCCGGTCCATTGCCAATAGCCCTTTTACTATGAATTAATCCCTCCGTTCATTCATATTCGCATCTTACCGATGAGACTCCTCCAAGCCATCAGTTTGTGGTGCCTTTCGGCAGCCTGCGCGCAGGCTAAGTATGTTTGGCCGGCCAAAACAGATTTCCTAGAGGACTTGTATGCCATGCAAAGTGGTACTATTCGCTTTGGTTTTACAGATTGTAAGTCTTGATATAGCCGCCAATCACCCATGACATCTTCTAACGCCTTTAGTGGTCGTGCCTTGTGGCTTCAATTCTGGCGAAGTTGGCAGGCAACTTGCAGCAGAGTGGATAAGAACTGTTTTCCACGATACCATTACCCACGATAAAAGCAGAGGCACCGGTGGTCTCGATGCTTCAATTATGTTCGAAACGCACCGTGACGAAAACAACGGCGCGGCCTTCAATCATACTCTATCAGAACTTCACGAGTTCGTCTCGCCTCGCTCGAGTGGCGCAGACATGTTGGCTCTGAGCCTCGTCGCATCCGTTGCTAGTTGCGGTGGCCAAAAAGTTCCCCTCCGCATGGGACGTATCGATGCTACACAGGCTGGACAAGCTGGTGTTCCCAAGCCTGAAGATAGGTTGAAGAGTACACTGGCAGCTTTCGCAAAGGCGGGCTTCACCCAGCAAGAGATGATTGCCCTCGTGGCCTGTGGCCATACCCTTGGAGGAGTTCACAGCACTGAGAACCCTCGGATCGTGGGAGGAAAGCCATCTCCTTCTAACAAGCCCAAGTTCGATAGCACTTCCGATCAGTTCGATAACGTGGTCGTCAAAGAATACCTTTCGAGCAACGGTGCGAACCCGCTTGTCTTTGGTCGCAACGAAACCACAAACTCTGACAAGCGCATCTTCGGATCCGATAGAAACATCACCATGACCAAGTTGAAAGACTCTCAGACTTTTCAGACGACGTGCGCGACTGTGTTCGAGCGCCTCATTGACACCGTCCCTTCGGCTGTTCAACTGAGTGATCCCATTGAGCTCGTCGATGTCAAACCATACGTCGACAAGTTGGAACCTGCCGCTGAACCATCAAAAACTGCCTTTGAGGGCAAAGTTCGAGTTCGAACAAGCAAGAGCACCGGCCGCGATGCCGATACACTTCAGGTTTCTTTGAATGTTCTTACTAAGAACGGGAAGCGGACCGCAGTTCAGGCCAGTCGCATGATGATGGGCGGTGGTCAATCATTCGGTTTCTTTGACGAAGTGTTTACTTGGTATCAGTTCGCTACCGAGTTCGACGCCGCGGCAGGTCTCCAAGCATTTGACATTCATCTTAAGCCCGGCAAGGCCAAGGAGGTCGTTCTGAACAACCAAGGTGGCGGATACCCCCTTCAAGACAAACTCCTCTTTGTGCAGGCCAAGTCCTGCCTAGACAGCAAGGTTCAGGACGGCAACCTCACTGTCACCATTGAGGCCGCTGTTCGGAATGATGCTATCGTCAAGAATATAGCTCCAGTAATCCAAATGGCTCACAAGATTTCTCAGCTGGGAGCTGTCCTTCCACGAATTTCTATCCAGCCTACCCAGATGAACCTGGTGAAGGGTAAAGCAACTCCGAAATACACGCACTACGCAGCCAACATCAAGATCAATGCCAACGAGGCAACAACAACGTTTGACATTCAGTATGGATCTATAACCTCCGAGTTCCACTGGACAAATCGTCTTGATTCCTGTTGAGATTTGATCTTGGTATAGACCGTTGATGATAGCTGCAGTGAGTGCGATATATTTAGTTACTTTGCTTTTGAATCTCAAATAAATTATCATTTATTTTTCTATCCTAAGAGTCAACATGCCAATGTCTATACCGAGGTAAAGGCTCTGAATATTAAGATGTACACGTATATACAAATGTGACGTTAAACTCATTGTTTGCTGTTCTCATCAGGCTGTCGCACCAGGCTTCACTCTCGATGTTTCTTGCTGAAGATATTACTCTCTATGGCCGCCCTGACATAAGTTGATTTATTCGATTTGACCAACGTATCGAAATTTACAATACGCGAGGAAGGACATTTCAGACTTATGGAGTTACTAGAATGATCGGTAAGTCCTTCAAACTCAATTAAGAGAAGAAATGGTAGAGTCTCGCAAAATATCTACCACGAAAACTTCTGTCCAGTTGCCTCCTCAGAGAAATCCCACAATTTCTTAGCCTCACTGCTCGAAACAGCCAGCGGCTTCGCTCCAGCATTGATCTGGCAATCAGCGAGATACGCTCCATAATTCTCGCTTCCTTCATAAGTCTCTCCAACACCGATTGCAAGCTTGGGATCCAACGCAGCAACGAGACTAGTCGAAGCCCCAGCGTCCACCGACTTGCGAGTATAGAATCCCATCGCGCCCAACTTCTCAACAGCCTCCACCGTCTCTTTGGAAAAATTTCTCCCTAATTCAGTCGTCATGATGACACCAGGATGAACAGCAAGAGTAAGGATGCCGTGCTTCTCGAAAAGCCGCTTGTTGGCCTCGATGCCGAAAAGGACGTTGGCGACTTTGCTGCGATTATAACCATCGAGGGGGACATAAGCAGCTTCTTCGCTGTTTTCATATCCCCAGAGTTTAAGTAACTCGTAGCTTGGCTGCTCTTCCTGAGGGAGGTCTTTGTTCTTCTTATCAAAGTTCATGTCGCTCCAGCGCATGTTTGATGCTGCAGGCGAGCCAGAAGTGACATTGATGACACGAACAGAACCCTTTGGTTTGCCTTCGGATGCTTTGATGAGCTTGGGCATTAATAGGCAGCTAAGAAGCCAGTGGCCGACGTGGTTGGTTGCCAGATGCATCTCAATGCCATCCTTGGACAAAATACGTTCTTGAATGGCCATGACGCCGGCGCTGTTAATGATAAAATCAATAGCAGATATGTCAGACCAAGAAAGGAGTGCTTTGGCTGCGTTGCGCACGGACTCTTGACTAGAAAGGTCGACCTCCAAAAACCGGTAGTCTACATCTGGGAACTCAGCCTTGAGTTCATCAATGCTCTCCTTTGCCTTGGAAGGACTGCGGCCGGCGAGGATGACGTGGGCCGGAGACTGAGTGGACTTGAAATGGTGAGCATGTGAGTTGATCTAGGACGGGGGACTTACAAAACCCTGCGCGGTTGCAAAGCCAATACCTCCACGGTTGACTCCAGTGATGAGGACTGTTTTGCCACTGATACTGTTAGAAAAGGCTTTGGCGACTTCGATGGCTTCGGTGTTAGCTCCAAAGTCTGTGTGTGTGGTTGATGCCATGATGATAGATGAGAAGGTGTCTAGTAATATTGAAGGAATAATCTGAGTATACTGTGGATGTGTAGAGATGACTGATGTCTGTATTAACTAGGTGCGACCATCCTCTCTACTTATACTCAAAGAACCCTCGGTTGGAAGTCTGGATATTTACATTGAAGCCTTGTTCTCAAACCATCCAATACAAGACTTGCTACCCGATTCGGAAACCATCTCAAGATGTCAATTGCAGATCCTGGCGCCACTATAGTCAGGCTCGAGCCAATGAGAGATTTGCGACCAAATCTGGTTAGAAGACTCTCGGTATCTTCAGAAAACCTCATTGGCTGATTTTCTTCTGTTGGAGTGAAACTTGAACGGAGTTAACGGGTTTCCTTCATTTGAGCTTTAACTCCGTGAAGTGAACAAGTGACTACACGTCTACCAAGCGGACTTTATCCCATAACTTCCGACTTGGTTCGTCATGAATAGCGTCCATCCACGGGAACCTTGCTAAACATTCCTTGACCTGTTCCCAACTCATAATGCCGAGCGATGAAGCTTGCTCCCGAAGTTTCTCGATAAACCACTCACGACCATCCCTAGCTGGAACTGAAATTCCTCCCAAGATGAGTAGCCAGAACCTAAGCTCGCTTTCATCCTTGTTCAACTTGGGTCCAATGGCTTCCTTCACAAGATCCTTGATAAGTCCCCGTCTAGCTATGCGATCCTGCGTATTATTAAAGTAGACCGTCATCATAAATAGGGATAACCCAATGTGATACCTTGACTGAATACTCTGCTTGAGCCTAGATTCAGCAATTGTGCGAAATTGCAGCAGTCGATAGCAGATAGATACCAGGACTTCTTGAAATTCAAGGAGATCGAGAGGCTTCTCATCCTGGTGTTTGTTGAGCAGTCTGCACAACCCCATGGCGTCAGAAAATGCTTCTTGTAGGATTGGGTCAAGTCGACTAGAATATACAGCCGAGTCCTGCTGTAAATTGAATCCTTTGTATGTCAAATTGCGTTTTATTTGACTTATATGATCTCGATGAAACAGTGGATGTCCGCCTTGTTGCATGGCGAAGAGAATATCAGTCCTTTCGATATTAGCAACCTGCCATGCAAAGTTGACGAACCATGTACTCACCGACAAATCTTGACAGCAACGACAGCATCTCCAATATTCTCCAGCCCACCACGAAGGTCCACTATCTTCTTTAAACCCGCCATATGTGTCTCAGCAGCCTCGTAATGTTCTGCTGCCTGCTCTTGATTAACAAGAGCCAATATGATCGAAATCGTCTGGTCCGACAAAGCTTCTTTGCTGTTCAATCTCGCTTTGAGTTGATCGAGAGTCTGAGATATACAGCTCAGCGAGTTGGTGCAGTTGTAGCCTATGCCGAGATATATCTCGTTTGACGCTTGGATAAGCGCCAGGGAGCAATCGTAAGCTTTGGCTCGTTAGCTAGTGCGATGTTTCTATGGGCGTATGACTTGCATGCTTTGTCGTGAAACATGATCTCGAGCCATTTGGCCTTGTCATTGTCACACGAGAAGCCCAGCTGAAGTGGGTAGACGTGTCCGACTGTCACGTTGAAGACTAGATTGTCAGCACAACGCGCCAATCTCAATGGGCATCAACTCACAGTCGTCTATCGCTTTACCAGCAACCTTTGTCAAGGGCACAGGGAAAGGGAAGCCGAAAAATTGAGTCGCAAGCGGTCGGGGAATTCTTTCCATTGGCCGGTACTGAACAACCTGGTTCGTCCGCGATGGTCGATGAAATGTTTTGCCTGCATTTTTGCCCTTCATTACATGTCGTCGCATGAGCTTTTTCGAAGTCTTGTCAGCATTTAAGCCGTCTACGAAAAAGAAGTTTTGCTCCATCTGAGCAGTTGGTGGTTGCAGGAGTGAGATTTGATGATGTAAACGTAAGCAAGCTCCGTTTCCGTATTGGCGAGCCTCGTGATGTGCCTATCCAATAACAACCTTAAATTCCGGTAACATTAGCACATAAAAGAAATTCATTTCGAGAGGTAATTTCACAATTTTATCATGCACTAGTTTCAGCTCATAATTCGTCTTCTCATTTTATCTACTCTACAGAACTCGCTCATCTCTCATAATACAGACTTTTACAAGTTATACATCCTAAACGGAAACAGATCCACAAGGACCGCCAGCATGGCTGTGTCCGCTAGATCGCTTCAGAACAGAAGCGACCTCAGCATCCCATCGTCGAGTGTTGTGGGTAACCTTGGGCAGGCTCTTCCAGGTCTTGGCATAGCGAGCAACAGAGTTAGCGATGGCCTGGGTGTTGACGAGGAAAGCCTCCTTGTTAAGGTTGTTGATGTCGTCGCCGATCTTGTGGTAGTTGATATCGTAAGCGACACCAGCCTCGCCGCCAAACTTCTTGGCCTCCTCCTCGGTCTTGAGCTGCTCGGCGCCGGTGAAGAGACCGCCGGAGGGAATGCCGTTCTCAATGAAGGCGGCGTAGTCGGAGCGGCCGCTGAACTCGGAGGGGACGTAGCCGAGACGCTTGGTCTTGAAGAAGCGCTCAAAGTCCTTCTCGATGGCGTCGGAGCCAGCGGGGCCGGTGAGGTTGAAGGCGCTTCCATCACCGTCGTAGATACCGTAGACATAGTTAGGGCTGGCAATCTGGTATTTGTCAGTATTTGGTTCTTGTTAAGGTGACTGTACATCTTACCATATCGAAGTTGAGGTAGGCTCGGATCTTGGCGACTTCAGCGTCCGAACCGTTAATGCTCTTCATGTAAGCATATGAACCGAGAAGACCAAACTCCTCGGCACTCCAGAAACCAAAGCGGACGGCGTTCTTGACGCGGTACTTGGTGAGAGCCTGGGCGACCTTGAGGATACCAATGATACCAGAGCCATCATCGCTAGAGTTTGTTAGCATCGACGAATTTCAAAGACATGTTGGGAACTTACTTGATACCGGGGCCGGCAGCAACGGAGTCAGAGTGGCCTCCAACAACGAGAACGTTGTCGTGGTCGCCCTCCTTGGTCTCAGCAATGACGTTGAAGGTGACACGGTTCTCAACGGTAGCATCAACCTTGAGGTCAACAGTGACCTCACCAGCCTTGGTCTTGGCAAGGATAGCCTGACCATCCTCTTGGCTGATACCAACAATGGGAGCAAACTCGCCAAAGGGCTCACCGAGAGTACCAGCCAACTCGCCAGGAACATTGTTGTAGACAATGACAGCAGCAGCTCCGGCAGTCTTACCGTTGGAAGACTTCTGAGCAAAGGGGCACTCTCCTCGAAGAACGAGAACAACGTTACCCTCAGACTCAGCAGGGAAATCACTGGCCTCACAGCCAAGGTTCTCAGCAACGACAAGAGGACCACTAGCCTCACCAGCAGGAGTATAAGTCATGATGGCAGCAGTGATATCATCGCCGTCAGCCTTGAGAGAGGCAGTACCGGCAGAGTACAGCTCCGTGAAGGGCTGCTTCTTGACATTGTAGTAGCCAGTCGCCTTGAGGGTCTTGTAGAGCCAGTCGACAGTGGCGTTGTGGCCGGCGCCACCAAAGACACGGGTGTTGCCGTTGGCCGTGGCGATGTCCTGGAGCTTCTGGGCACCGGCCATGAGGTCCTTGATGTTGATGTCCTTCTGGAGCTTGAGCTCGTTGACGAGGGGCTTCTTGGTGGCGCTGGCCGCCAGGGCGAAGAGGGGGAGGGAGAGGGTGGTGAATCTCATCTTGGGCTGGGCTGGACTGGACTGAGCTGCAAAGAGAGGGATGAGGAGTGAGGAAGGGATTTCTGAGGGTGGAAATAGTTGATATTTATATATTGCTGATCGTACTGAATTAAGTTTCACTGCAATCTACTCGTCACAACCCCATACTATTTCGTGATAGTACAACATCCTGCACGGCACTTCTGCATAGCCACGGAAAATGTCCCACGAACCAAGGACCCTCTCACGGCCGCGGGATCCAAATCAGGCAGTTCCAGGGATGTCTCTGGCGATCGAATCTTGGCGTCGTGTTTGCTTCCCCGCAGGAACTGCCTCTTCCAGGAGCTAGCGCCGACTCAGATCCCACGTCGCCTGGAACTTTTGGAGTATTCGCCAATCCGACCTATGTTGATAACGGCAGGTCGCAGGGATTATCGACCGCTTGGCACGAGAGATAGAGTGATTGACTAGCGCTGTGATAGAGTTGGCGCTGGGCATTAAGCATCTTTCTACGCTTATTCGTCGTATCGACAGGGATCTGAGATAGAGAGATGGGTGTTTATCAGCCACCGCGAAATGACATGATGATCTTTTCTAGGCTCCATCCAAGCATTTCCCCTCTTTCTCGACCCTCGGCGGACTTTTGTAAAAGCTTGCAAAAAAGCCTGTTTGGATAAGTCTTGGGACTCACCGGTTCTTTTGCGGGTCAGCGAGATAAGAAACCTTGTCGTCAATTGAGTTGTGCCACAAGCTAGTTTATTTCCGAATTAGTAGTGTTTATCCGAGTGTGGCTGGTTACGATGACGATCTGCACTCTTAAGAGGTGAGGATTCTTTCACGATGCAGTGTTGCAGTGCGTTGAAGGATGGATTAATGCGTTTTGAGGAATGATCTACTGGTTCGTTGAGGCAACATGTAGTGTAACCCAGCCTTGTGAGGCGAATTGACTTTGTGGATGCAAACTTACGGGAATGTGTACTAGATGGGCGAAGATCTGGCTGTACCCTGCAGTTCAACGCATATTGGAGCAGTTGAGGATGTTGCGGTTTACCGGCACAACGGGTGGCTATCCGTAGTATGACTTCATTGCATGATAGACATGATAGAAGCAAGAATATTATGATCTACCTGTCAGACATACTAGCAGTGGGGGCACTGATTAAAGGATGTCAAGAAGCATATGAAGTCAACCTAAACTTCCGTATTTTCCCTTCTATCCTCATATTACGACTACCCGCTTAAGTCTGCGCTCGAGACATCTTGGACTAGTTCTCCTGTCCGCCCCGGATATCCTTGCCTCCTTTCTCAACTAACATCTGTGCCACTCGCTTTGCCTTGTCCCCCTTCCTGTAAAGTTCTGCAAGAGGCGAGTTCCCGTTTCTGTTTAATCCATTTAGATTAGCTCCGTATCTCAGCAACATATCGAAAATTCCAAAGATTCTGTCGTCAGCTTTGTGCAGGACTGTATTTCCTTCATCATTCGAAATATTGATATTGGCTCCCCTTTCTATCAAAAGCTTGCCTATGTCCAAGTCAGAGTCGCTGTTCAGAACTCCAAACAGTGCGCTCTCGCCCCTGAGATTTAGCGTATCGATTTCGACACCGAAGTCCAGCAGCAGCTCAGCCATGCTTGATGATTTGTCGATGTCAGCATATGAATAGTGTAGAGCTGTGTCTCCCTCATTGTCTTGAGTATTTGCATCAGCTCCGTACTTTACCAGAAGAGACACGAGACTGACAGTTGCCTCGGAAACATGTCCGCAAGTTGCAAACTGAAAAGGGGATATCCCTTGGTTGTTCTTCTGGTTTACGTTGACCCCGCGCTTGAGCAACAAGGACGCGGCGTCGACACGAGATCCATGACATGCATAATGGAGAGGACTTGACCCCGAAGCATCCACCTCAGTAGCATCAACTCCGCTTTCAAGCAAAAGTTCAACAAGTCTCACAACTTCAGAATTGGATGCTTGCTTTGATCTCAAAACTTCATGCAAGGCAGTTGTCCCCGTATGTCTACGAGCAGACCCATCAGCTCCATAACTCAAAAGGACCTTCACTCCATCGACTGTACCCCGATAAGCGTTATAGTGTAGTGGCGTGCGGTTATGAGATTCTCTCGCATTAACGCTGGCTCCTGCGGCCAGTAGTGCCGGGATCACATCTTTGTAAGCTAGATGCAAGGGGGCCTCATTTTCACCGTTCCTTTTGTTGACATCATCTCCGAGTTTTAGCAGCTTTTCAACAATGCTAAGTTTGCCATATTTAGCTGCTAGATGTAAGGCGCAGTTGCCGTAGAGATCTTGGTGGTTGTAGTCTGCTCCATGATCCAGCAGCATGAGAACTATAAGATCACTCCGTACCTTTCCTGCTAGGGATGCCAGTAAAGGGCTACCGCCTGTTTCGTGGAAATCGTTTTCAATTTTTAGGTTGACATCGACCTTTCTTTCCAGTAGCAATCGGACGACGTGCTCGTGTCCTTCAGCTGCAGCATATATAAGGGCTGAGCCTTTATGTGTGATGTCGACCCCCTCATCTATAAGCTGTGCTACTGCAATTGCATTTCCAGTGGATGCGGCGATCGCGATGGGCGAAAGCAACTCGCCTTCTTCATCTTTGTCGAAGTACCACTCTTTGGCTTCTTTCAACAAAGGTTGGAGGATATGCTTGTTACCTCCAAGTAGAATGTCGTATAGGAGATCCATGATCCCGAAGAAACCGAGACGATCTACCGTGGTCTGATTCGAAAACAAGACCGCAAAGTGTCGCAGAATGTCTTCATGCCGCAGTTCAGAAGCAGCCCTAAGAGTATTAATGTGGCTAGCGTTGATATGACCAAGAGCCTCCATAATATCAACGAGAGTTCTTATCAACCCTTGGTGACAACCTTCCAAGGCTTTCAACACTGCTACTTTAGCAAATTGTTCCCTGTAAGTTTCGGACCTATTATCTAATAGCATCTTCACAACAAATTCATTGCCGGATTCTATTCCAAGAGTAAGACAATTGTCCACTGGACAGTTGTAGTCTATCTCTGCGCCACTGGAAAGGAGAAGGTGGACAATATCTACTTGCCCAGCCTTGCATGCCTTTGAGAGAGCCCTGGATTTGCAACGATCATCTGGTCTGCATTCTAGTAAGGTATGAACCATTTCAATCTTGCCATAATAGGCTGCACTTTCCAGTAAGCCGCAGTTGATATCTTTACAGGTGCCCCATTCCGTGAGTAGCTTCACGATTTTGGTATGATTGTTTTTGAGAGCTGTTTGAATCGGGCAGGAGTTCTTGGTATGCTGGAAACTGGCATAATTCCCGACCTGGAGTAGCTGCTTTGCTATCTCCAAGTGACCATTCTGAGATGCAGCGAACAGGGCAGACCTGTAGCCGGCTTTCTGTCCGCCGTGACCGTCGGCGTTGGCTCCCTCTCTAATCAGTTGTGTCACCACATCATTGATTCCCGCTTCTGCAGCATTGTAAACAGCAGAGCCATAGAAATGGTCCGATGCATTGGGCGTAACGCCGTGCCTCAGGAGTACCTCAACAATCTCGGGATGTTTGCCTCGAATAGCAATCACCAGAGAGGTTTCCATCTCATCAGGCCGGCTTTCAAGTCGTCTGTCCTGTATCATACACCTCAAAGCACCCAACAGTCCTCTACTACAAGCATGATATAATCCTGATGTAGTAGGTGCTGGTAAGTCCCAAGCTTTGCGGAAGTGATATGCAGGGGGAAGTTCTTGTTCTTGTCCGAAAGGATGATTCCAATCCGTGACTGATGTCATGGAGATCCGGTACCACTTTGATAGAGCTTCTGAGTCTAGAAGAAACTCAGCAACAACTCTCGCAGTCGTGTCTTCGGATCGTGATATTAGTGCGAATTGAGGCCAAATATATGCTGCCCGCCTAGCGAACGCAAAGTCGGCGCACATGCGATAACACGGCCCATCTATATCAGTAAGATAAGCAAGTGAAGTCTGAGTTATAGCACTCGCCGAGCTGATCTTAGAAAACGAGTCTTTTTGTCGGAGATATTCTTTGACTGAAAAGTGTGTAAGATGGACTTGTTCCCCGTGTATACTCCATCCATCATCATCTTCGTGTCCTTCTCCGATTTTCACAATTGATATGAAACCCGGGCAATATCTCTCTATGCTCGAGAATGTGAAGAGCCTGTTTCCAGAATGGAATCTTTGTCTAGTTTGATACTCATCGGGACGTATGGCTAGAATCTCAACAGCTTCGGCTGGAGTCAGGGGCTGTCCGGAGTGCAGGATGAATCGTAATAGTCGAATTGAGTCACTCCTATCATCAGGATGTATTCCTTCCAGGATGCGGTCATATGTCTCGTTTAGGTCCTGAGGAAGGGATTTGAGGCATTTGCGGACAGCGTTTGGAGTTTTACAAGCTGCCAAACTGTCCATCTGACAAGCGGCCCATCGAAACCTAGATATTACATTAGCAGTATGATAGAAGAATGCTTTGAACTTGCCAGTGCCTACATTCCATCTGCTCTCTCTCCAACCTCGGTACAGATTTCGTTGCGCAACTCTTCACTCAAGGCTTTCTCCATAAATCCTGGGTTTGTATCAAGGTCTGAACGAACATAGGACTTAATGTCACTGTTGATGGAGGCCTTGTCTAAGCTCAGGCAGTTCTCCCTCCCAAAGAAACGAAGAGTCTGAGATCGAATGTCGTCTTCAGGCCTGGCGGTCAAGAGGAATTGCACATTCTCCACTGCAAGCCGCTCGATCCATGCAAGAAGGGAATGTCTTGACCTACACTCATCCAAGGCATCAATCAGAATAATTGCGCGATCAAAACTCCTTAGAATAGACTTGATGTATGTTTCCAACTGTAGCTCATCTGGGGGATTCGAGCCATTGTCGTGGGATATGAATAGCTCATAGAGCTTCGCTAACGCAGCGTCCCCTCCATGTCGGCAGAGTTGGAATGCTAATGACCGAAGAAGTCCATCGATATATTGCTTCTCAGCATCGTTGAAGTCGAAGTAGTGTGCTAGAGTAGGGATGTCACTTGTATCACTAAGATAATCAAAGATCCGAGAGCTTAGCATGGTTTTGCCACAGCCAGCTAACCCATGGAGCCAGAGGTGCTTCCGTGAGCCAGCCTTGAACTCCTCGAAAATCGGACTGTTGATGAACCAGAGTCCAGAATCAACATGACGGCGCTTCCTGGCTTTGGCCACATTTGTCGAGTACCTTGGCGGCTTGAGCCAGCGTTCTACGTCCGAGTATCGCTTTTCTTTCTGAATTAAAAACATGGTCTCACTCGTGCCTTTCACACTCGCAGTGATGCTTTGTAAGTTTTCTTTGACTATGCAGCTATTTAGTGCCTCCTATACCCCGACCTCCAATGTTTACTCACTTTCGCCAAGTACTTTGGCAAGAGGCTTCTGATCTTGTATGCTGGTTGGTAGAATCTTCTGAAGCAACTCCTTCGCATACGCTGCCGCTGTCATGGCCGCAAAACCCTGCCATTCCTTGTTCTTGTGTGTGTCGGAATAGTCGCAAATCCCACGTATAATCAGACAGGGGAAGTGGTTCATCAAGCCAGCTGCTTCCATCTCAAAGCACAATACACCATCCTCCCTTGCTAGCTTATCCCGGATAGTCGCATTCTTCATGAGCTGGTCAGAGCTGGCAATGAGACCGTGATGGATCATTGGGTCATCTTCATCGTCGCCTCGGGCCTCTCGGGTGATGAGGTTTTCTTCACCACAGTTATCCTTGCATGCTGCGGATTTTGGGGATTCTCGATGAATGTGGCTTGATTCATACAGCCTGTCTTCCGCTGCCAAGGGACGAGCATACCGTTTCTTAAGGCGAGGTCGTTTACTGAGTGCTTCTTCGACTCTTTCGTTCAGTTCATGGCCTTGAAGTTCATAATTTGCTCACTACAGCGGTCAAAAGAAATTGAGGTGGCTGATTCAACGACCCAGTCAACTGGAACGCTTGTTGCTGTACTACCTTGCCGCGGGCGTGATGAACGACTCCCCCTTTATCTCCTGAAGGAGTGCTGACTACGACATCTCCAAGACGAATGTCATGCTGAGGGCTTGGAGCACCGCCACCAATACCGACCATAAGCCCGACGCGAATATTGGGAAATGTACGTAACATGTCTCTGGCTACAGACGCAGCTGGGGCTATGCCGTACTCGGCTCTAGGTAAGCATGCCACTACAACTTTATGGTCCCCCATTCTCCCGAAGGAATAACTGTTGTTGTCTCCTGGAGCTTGCGCGTCCAGAGTCACTTCGTATTCTTCATCAAAAAAGCTTTTTGCGGCAACTAGCTCTGTTGTCAAGGCACAGATCCACCCCACAGTGTAAGTTGAAGGGTCTGCCATTTCGTTGGATGTTCTCAGGGTTAAGCTTTCTTTAGCCTTGAATATGAGATCCAAGAACTGGCTTGACTTTTCTTAACTGATGGGAAGAAGGGGGGGATTATATAGCCCACGATGAGCTCTAGAAGGTTCTCTACTTGTTCAAACAGGCACCAGCATGCAAGGCAGCATACAAACGTAGAATAAGAGATGGCTGTGTTTGGAGTTTTTCAAAACAAGCAACGTAGAAAGTAGTGCGTCCCTGTGAATCCGAAAATGTTTGCAGCACCTCATTTCGAATGGCAAACAGACCGGGTGTCCCTACTTCTGGTGAAGTCTATGATGTCTTAGCGAGATATCATCCCTATATCAACAGCTGTAACGATATGCGACGGTTACTTTGCGCAAACTTGAGTCTGTGGTTGTATAAGAAGCAAAAGCCATAACTATCCAGTTAATTCTAAGCAGTTTATGATTGGCATCAAAGAGAATCGGTTTGTTGAGGCGCATTTACGTATCGGGGCATCTTAAGCGAGCCGCTTGTCGGTTAGTAGAATAACCTCCACGCAAGGCAACAGCAGACCGCATCAACTGAAAGCATTCCTGTTTTGTCATCTCGACAAATATCCAGCATGGAAACTGAACACACAATTGCTGCTGGAAGTACCAGGCTCCCAATCGAGATCATTTTGTTAATAGTTGAGAATCTGGTCCCTCAGAATGATGCTGCACGACCAATCATCTCCGCATCACACCCCATTACGAAAACACTCGTGTCTTTAACGAGGGTGTGCAAAGCGTTACATCCCACTGCCAGCAAACTCATCTGGCAAAACTGTCTCTACATTGATAGAAAGTCAAAACTTCGCAGGTTCAGACGATACATCTCGCAGAAGAGCCCAATCACCGGGCGGTCACCATGTGAAGCCTATGGCTCAGCGAGACTATATCTCAACCCATTACATTACAAGTTTGACACTGCTTCCACCTATGAGGACGTTGCCCCGACTGTTCGTCGTGGTAAGAAGAAGCCTGGTCGTCTGAGTGATGGCTCAGACAGTGACATGGCAAGTGACCAGAGCGATGAATGGACCGATGGATCACAAACTGGCAGCCGTCGCGCACCTCGTTCAAGATCCCCTGTGGATGATGGATATTCTGAATACTCAACGCACAATTGGAGAGACGCGCCAATGCAGGACCCTCGAACGATTCACCTTCTCAAAGACGTTCTCATCACTCTTGCACCAGTCCTCAAGGCCATCATCGTGGATATGCCCTTGAGAGACTTAGGTCCTACACAAAACAAAGACATCTTGGAGCCCCTTAGACAGGGATTCGAGGCTCTGGTCAACATCGAAGAACTTATCAGCGTTAAAGACGAATTATACGTTGACACGGAGGCTGACATTATACAACCTCATGTCTTTGGGAAATGGCCGAAACTGCGACGTTTATGTCTGTACAACGTCGGGGTTGCGGATACATTCTTCGAGGATATGGCCTCGTGTCCACAATTAGAGTCCGCTGTTTTCGTACGGCCTGATCTCGCCGATGATGTAAAAGGAGAATGGGCAAGAGCATGGGCCAAATTCAATCCCCGGGACACGAAAGATGACGGTCCAGTGTATAAAGGGCCCAAAATCTCAATGGCTTTCTGCGACTGGCCGCCCTACCTATATGACTTCAGCAGCATGATACCTCACTGGCAAGAAGTTGACCCCGGCAACAAAATCACTGTTTCGACTATGGCTACGCATAAAAGATATGATAGAAGATCAAGGAGAAGGGGCCCTATTGCCTCATGTCAGGACTGGATCAGGGATCACGCCTTGCGTGGTACGCTGTGGAACGAAGTTGAGGCCAAGGGCCAGCCTGTGACTCAGCCAATAATGTTTGAGGAGGGCCAGGTTGAAGAAGACGATGACGAATGGGTTGATGACGACGATGGCGCGGACTGGAGTGACGATGACGACGATTTATGGTGATAAGTCTCATGAAGGAATTGAAGAATCAGAGCTAGCTTCACCAATTCGAGCTCATTCTATTGCTCAAATTGGCATACAAAGACCCTCTCAATTCCCATTACCTCTCGATGCTACATGCTCACTGGGGCTTGTCCTTGGCCTCGTCAACCTGCAACTCGAAGAAACTCTCAATCAAACTCAACGTGATCATAGCACTCGAGAACAGAAGCGAAACCTCATCACCATACTTGACATCCTCCAATGGATCCCTCACCAACTTCGCATCACGATCGGCATCCAACTGTCTCTTGGGCATCTCCTCCGGCAGAGGATGGAACGGAAGACCAGATGGTAACTTCTGCGGCTCTTGGGGTTTGTCGCCTGGGAATCCACCAAAGACATCGCCGCCTTCTTTGGGAGTGTTGGGTTCTTTACTCAGGAGCTCAATCGCTTTCTTATAAGCCGCGTTGTCGGGTTCTTGCTTTTGAAGACCTTCAAACATCAGATACACTGCGCGGATGACACTCTCGAGGGCGCCGACAATCCATGCGTGGTGAGAAGAGGAAGCTTCGCCGATAAGATACAGTTGACCGTAGGCGTTGGGCTTGATGATTTCGGACCACATGTTGGAGAATTGACTTGGTCCAAAGTATGCGAAAGCACCAGACATGTTCTCGTCTCTGTACCAGTCGTACGCATGATGGTCCTGGTACTGATCCTTCAGAAGAGCAAGAAGCTGGTCGTAAGTGTAGTCGCTCTGCTTTGAGTGCAACAGCGCAAGATCGTGGAGAAGAACAGAGAGGAGCTGCTCTTCATTCTTGGGCGTCTCGGGTGAGATCAGAGATCCAATGCGCTGCGCATCCTGGCCCCAGGTGTACGAGCACAGAAGCACAGCAGGCTTGTTAGGGTCCCAATCCTGGCCTTCATTGGACTCAATGTTGTAAGACGGATACACACAAACCCGAAGAGGAAGATCAGTATGCGCAATACCGCCTTTCTTGATGTTAAACGGAGGTTTCTGCCACCACGCAGTCTCAAACTTGATACCAACCTTACACGAAGCACCATATCCCAAAGCCCGAATAGCCTGTTTGGTGCCCCAGAGAAGACCCGCATCCTTCAGATCCATTCTCTGGAGAGCACCGAGCGTTGTACTATTGAACACGGCAAAGTACTCCTTTTCCTTGACGACCTGATTCTTGTTAATGCGGAGTTTCATCGACGTGAAGTCCTTGGGCTTGCGTTTCTTGCGCTCTTCGACTTGCGCATCTATGGCGACAACTTTGCTGTTGTATTGGACGGGCTGTTTGATCATTTTTGCCATACGGTGTGCGATGGTTTGGGCGCCTCCATCAATACACCACCAGTAGTTGGTTTGCTGGCCGTCGATTGGTTTGGGAGTTGCAAAGTCGAGTTCTTCAAGGACGCATTCTGTGAGGGATTGGTCGTACCAGCCAGTGCCACTGAGGAGTGTCAGTACAGATGCCAGGGAGCCTTGCGGGCTACTCACTATGTGGCAGACTCGAGCCACTCAATAGTGTTGTAGTTGTATCCTGGCCCCTCTGGAATGGGACCAGAATTGTCCTTGGGTTTGCCCTCCCTCTTCTTCCTGTCACCATCTCCCCTACCGCGACGTCAGTCTACTACAAATCTCCACTGGTGCACTGGGTACTCACGAAGAGAGGAACTGGCGGGTGCTAAGCTTATCAGCCTCCATCAGAAGGGCCCAAAGCTTGGTCGTCTCCGGTCCCTTTTCATCATTCTCATCCACAGCTTTCTTGAACTTTTCTGCAGCCACCTTGATGAAGTCTTCTAGAGCCTCACTGACTAGGTCTGAGGGGTTCACTTGGAGTAGGCTATGTTATTGTTAGCGACCTGCAGGGAATGCAGGGAGTAGACGTACTGAACGGGGATCTTGGCTTTATCAGGAAGACCCTCGTTGATCTTGAACGGGTCGTTCGCTTCAGCCGTCCAAACGTTGCCGACGCCAGAAACATCATTGAAGTATGTTGGGCAGACATTGTCCACATCTCCGATATAGTACGGGATCAATCCGCCTTTTCCTGGCTTGAGGCCGATGTAATTGAACAGCTGGAAGGTTCTGCACGATGTAAGCGATTGCGACGCCAACGATACATTAGGAGACTTGCCTCTTCATGATGGTGTTGTTGGGGAATCGCATAGCTCCAACATCATAGTAATCATGCTCACCATGCGAAAAATGATGGGTATACAGCCTCCCTCCCAGCCTATTCATCTTGGCCGCTTCAATGATGTCGTACTCAATCTTCAATCCCTCCTTTTCGCACTGCTCATTCAGCCAGTCAAATACCATGGCAGTGAAAAGTCCAGCGACACCAGCGCCGATGATACCAATCTCAAGATGGTTGGGCTTTCTGGGGACAAAGCCAAGACCAGTAAGCTTCTGGGTCTTGTCAAGAATCTTACTGACACCTTCATCCTCATGAACCTTCTTTGGGAAAAGTTCGGGATGCTCTTGTTGAGCTTGGATTACGCGCTTGGTGGCGGCTTGGACATCGTCTTCGAAGCCTTTTTGGGCGACGTGTCGTGCCCACATGTGCTTGAAGGCACGGGTATGAAGGTGATGTTCTTCAGCTGGGAGAGACATGATGAAACAAACTAACAATCACAGATACTGGGCTGTTTCGTTTGAGAAAGACAGTCTTGTTTGCTGGGGACATGCGTTCTACTTATGCAGAACCTATTGCTAGCTAGTCTGGCCATGGAGGTTCCCATCCGGAAAGCTCCATCACAACATCGACAAAGTGGCTAGCTGAGCCAAGCAATGTGATAACAAACGATAAATCGACTGCATTATGGCAAACCCCGCCCCAATTGAGACTTTGATCACATACCGCGACGAACTTTCCCCGCAAATGACTGCGCGTCTTCTTACCAGTGCGTTCCATTCAAGCCTAGAACATCAGATCTCACGGGCCGTAGCCGTTCCTAGCGGCACCAATACGAACCAAACGGCTTCAGCTCTCGGAATAATTGGGCACTGTCCAACTGTGGCTGGCTGGATTGAGACTATTGGCGACTAACGACTAATACGGGTGTTGTGTCTTATCTTGGTGTTGGCGATGTCCCGAGCGCATTTGACTGCTAGGGCTAGGGATTGAGGGGGATGCCAGTTTTGTTGAAACATGCAGATATCGAGACGTCCGTGGCTTTTATGACATTCTGTGATTGTCGCAAATGTTGAAGTATGGTCAGCAATGACACATCGTCTGCATATCGGAATGGTATTTCGTTCACCGCACTTTCAGCCCGACATACCAATGATGATGGAGGCTGATATGTTGGTTGCGGCTGAAGCTTCTTGCAACCCGACATATCACAATACCGCGAGCCTTTCCACTTATTCTGCCTCGAACAGTCTCAGTCACATTCCCAAACATACATATTAATTAGTTCAACTACTCAGCTATACATACACCCTACAACCTCTAGTCGCCAAGCGGATAAGCATGAAGGACCTGTCCATGAAACAACGTCGCATCCTTCGATGCCAAGAACACATAACTCGGCGCAATCTCACTTGGCTGCCCGACTCTTCCCAGCTGCGAATTCTTGCCAAATCCCTCCATCTGCTCCGCCGGTCGAGAAGCAGGCTGGAGAGGAGTGTGTACAGGTCCTGGGGCCACAGCGTTGACTCTGATGCCTTTCTTGACGAGCTGCTTTGACAGCGATTGTGTAAAGGAAGTTATGGCGCCTTTTGTGGATGCATAGTCTACCATATGCGCTGTTCCTCTGAAAGCAACGGTAGATGTTGAGTTGATGATACTATCTTATTAGCCAAGCTCACACAATGAGGTGTAGACTTACGAGCCACCCTTTTCCATATGATGAAGCGCATACTTCGTCATCGCAAAGATCTGAAGAATATTACTCCGGAAAGTACTCTCCACGTCGTCCAGATCAATATCCTTGAAGTCCTCACACATGAACTGCTTCCCAGCATTGTTCACCAGGACATCGATCTTGCCATACTCATCAACGTGCTTCTGGACTGCTTCCTTGCAGGTGTTGTTGTCCATGAGATTTCCTGGGAAGAGAAGACATTTGTGGCCTTCTTTCTCGACCATGCGCTTGGTCTCCTCGGCGTCTTCTTGTTCTTCTGGGAGGTAAACGATTGTTACGTCTGCGCCTTCGCGGGCGAAGAGGACTGCTACTGAGCGGCCAATGCCGGAGCTATACGGATCAGTGATGGGTTTTTATGTCAGAGGCGGCACGTCTGCTTACTCTCCGCCTGTGATGAGAGCTTTGGCGCCCTCGAGCTTGTTGGCGGCTCTGTACTCGTGGAACTCATTCTTGCCTTCGAGTTTGGTAGACTCGCTAGTCGGGTTCATAGCCTTTTCGGTTCTGCCATCTGATGTCAGAAACTCATTCGGGACAGGTCAATTGATCGCGTGCGTACCCTGGAAGCTTTTGTGCCTGAGCCTCAGGAACAGGGTCGAATGAACCATCTTTTCCGGCTTGAGACATGATGTTAATTGTGGTCGGTCAGTAAATGCAATTATTCTGTATCCGAATCTCAGCAAATATGAGTGAACGAAGAAATTGAAATGATCACGACGTTTTATATTAACCTCTGAGCAATGATGTCAGTGTGCAGTGCGTCCATCGAGATTGTCCAGCCCCATCGCGGGGTTACTCAGTGCATCATGATGGCATCACCATTTATACGAGCCCATTGCTTGTCCAACCCTCAATCAACATATCCTACAAATCCCTCAAATCCAACAATCTTCAAGGCCTATAATTAACAATCGATCCAAGCGTATAGGATTGTCCCCAAATTCCCTCACTCAAACACAACAACTGCACAATCTGCGAATGATCCACAAGCAAATTAACGTCAGTCCCAAACACCCTAACGTACCAATTAAGGACATTTAGATCCGCCGCCTCAAACATGAATTTCTCCTGCGGTGACTTCCTCAGCATCTGCTGAATTACATCCTTTCTCCAACTCTTATTCTCTGTGATGCCCTCGCTCTCAATTACGATGTGCTCTACACCAGCGTCGATGAAGCGCTTGCCCATGTGAATTATCTTGGAAGGATCAGATGTTCCAAGAGATGAGGACGACTGTTCTGATGAATGAACCCAAAGCCTTCGTCTTTATCTTCCATCAGAATCGGAGGGTTCCCAAGTCGAGGGGATACTGAAAAGGACCTGATACCGGCCTTGGGGACGCGGTTGAAGCTTGCTTAGCTGTTCGAGCGACTCTCAATTAACATGCGACATTACAGTAGTTTTGAAGAGATCCGTCTATTCAAGTCTCTGGTAAGATTGTTCTTCTGATACCTCAAGCTTGAGCAACATCTTCGGGGGTCTCTTAAATTATCCCGCGTCGTAGCATGATATCATCATGATGTACCAGTGAGTTGATAGAGTATAACAGAAACCTAAAGTTCTACGCCATATCATCAAACTGCCTAGATATTATCATGCGCAATCTGACTGATATAACAGTGGCAGTGTCGTGGGTTCAGAAAATGACATCCCGTAATAGACGGAGCCCCGGACGCCGGATTTGTGGAGACCCTCCGGCCGTCGCCGGAATGCAAGACGGAGCTCGTTTAGGTTCTTTACGAAAGACATACGAGGCTACGAGTCTATAAGGAACTCTTTCATGCTATGTTTCAGGCCTTCGTTGTCTTTTTTCCTCGTTCCATAAGCAGCAGACAGCTTAAAACCTCGACGACTGACGCGATGAGTTGAGATCAAGCCTTGAAGACTACCCCAATGCTCTACCCACTGTGCCAGGAGGAAAATCATCTCAGCCTTCAAATCAAAGCTTTGACAACTATTTATTTGGTAAGATCCCACCGGCGATGGAGAAAGAGGTTCACAACGCCTAGGTCAGTCACCCAGTCGAGCAATCGGTCCAGCAAGTGAACATATGTCCAGAAGGCGCATTAGCGTTTAACAACCCATCCAGCCCTCTTGGCCAAGTGGTAAGGCGTCNNTCACCACGACTCGATCTTTTTGCAATAAGGTAGCTACTTGTCGTTCAAATAAAAACTTTCCTTTTTGGGAGAATTTCCTTTTTTGGATGCGCGAACCGGGACAGGACGAGATAAGTACAGGCCTTACAGCGACTTCGGGCGATTGCATAATAGAGTGAAGGGTGACTTACGGGATTATGGTCGGTTCCGTCAATTGATTCGATGGGAGAGGTGACTTGGGTGATCTTACCATGTCTATTAAGCAGGACATCACATTGAAATGCATACGAGTTGAACAAAGAAACAAATTCCCATGGGTATCCATCGTTATGCTATAACCCATCATCCATGACCCAATAATGCCCCTGATATATGAACGCCCAAATCATCACAAAAGAAATCCTTCATATCGTAGTATCCCATCCCAAACTCCATGCTTCCTTCATATCTTCATTAATCCTCCACATCCGCCGCACACCCCTCATCATCAATCCTCTGCTGCTGCTTCTTCCTCATCTCCATCGCCTTGCGCAGTTTAATAGCAGTCTGTATATCAACCTTTGCATCATCCGCCTCCGTAAGCCCATACTGATCCCACCCTATCTCACGAAGATCAATTCCCAGATCTGCAAGAGACACGAAACCTGGTGCGACGGGGGCGTCGCTCTCCCAGAATGAATCCGAGTCTGGGTCTTCAGAGGTAGAGACTTGGCGCGTGCGACGGGGGGTAGTTGTGCGGCTGCGGGATTGGCGGGTGCGGCGGGGTGTGGACTTGTTGCTTCGTGTGCGAG